>JAWDHB010000105.1:0-207801 GCA_033439405.1 Fusarium sp. NFCCI 5145
TGCGATTTAGAGGCTTAAATATAGAGAGGTAGCTAGCTAATATAGGGGCTGCCTAAGTAGTTATATTAGCATAGGAATAGGCTAAATTAGCTAGTAATTTTAAATTAGAATTAAATTATATAAAATACTTAAATAAATTTAAAAAAATATAAAATATATTATTATATATTAATTAATATATTTTTAAACTTTTATTAAATTTAAAGCTATTTATATATTTTAGTATAAAAAGAAGTAAAAAGGCCTATTTTAAATAGCTTCTTTAGCTAGTAAATTTAGCCTACTTTATATATAAAAGCTAGCTATAGGCTATTTTTAACCCCTCTACTAACTATAGCTTTAATACTAAAAACCTAGCTTTATTAACACTATAATTATAATAATATAGCGCATTTCTGGCCTTCTAGATAGCTTTAGGGGAAAATAAACCCACATATCTTATTCTACTAGTCAAAAATACTATCCATATAACTTATCTCTGTCCCTAGAGTTAAGGGAGCCATAATATACCTATACCTATCCTAACCTGCCATTTTCTACTAAAAAAGTCACTCCTTAAGCCTATTAATTAGGCTATTATAATATATAATATTTACCTTATATTCTAAAAGCCAGCTAATAAAAGTCTTAACTTTTTCCTCTATTACTGCTATTAGAAACCTTTCCTAAATATTTCTTATAATACACTATATATCTTTAGCGCCTATAATATGCCTGCTGCCTTGCTAATTAGTAATAATAGCATCTATAGCCCTCTCTATATACCCTAGCCAGCCTAAGCCACTAGAAAAAACTATATAATAAGGTCTCCTAGCCTATATAGCTATTAATAATAATCCTGACAATTCCTCTATTATAAATAGCCATATAAGTATCCTTAGGGATAATAATACTAGTCTAGGAGCTACTAGGGTTAGAGATTCTAACTAGGTAATAGCTTTATTATTATAGCTTTTAATAGTTAACTAATAATTAGCAGGATTATCCTTAAGGCATTATGTAGCATTTAATTTAAGGAGTGTAATATTATTAATTACTTTAATAGCTATAATACTAGCTTTTTCCTTATTATTAAAAGCTTATTTATATAGATCTGCCTATATAAGCCTAGATTTTTAAATAGCTACTAATTAATTACTAAACCTTATATTTTATTTCTTTTAATTTGTAAATATTATATATACCTGCCTAGTCTTATAATTATATATTATACTAGATTCTTAGCTAATAGGCTTAAAAGCCTAATATAGCTTTAATAATTTAAGTACCTTATACTAGACCTTATTCTTACTAAAGTAATAGCCTAAGAACCTCTTTTCTAGCCTTTTCCTTATTTAAATATATATATTCCTTATTATTACTAGCTTTTTAATTTTAAAGTCCTCTTCTAACCTTATTATACTATAATAATTAAGTAGGCAATATTCCTGCTTATTAGTCTAATAAGGCCTTAAGTTAAGGTTCTAGATATTATTCTTTTTTTACTTATACCTTATTCTAGTCCCTTATTTACTTAATAAATACTTACTATTTATTTAAGAAAACTATATATCCTTTATATTACTTAAATTATTATTATTACTTTATAAGGTATTATAAGAGGCTTTATTTTTAATTATAGGCTATACTAGTAATAATAGTAGTAATATAAAGTCTTAAAATAGGGTAAAAGATATTATAATTTAATTATATATGCCTTAGGTATATAAAAAGTAGTAAAATATATTATAAGGCTAACTTTACCTACTTAATAGCTATATCCCCTTACTTATACTGCCTTCCTTATTAATTAATTAACTAATATCTATATTACAGAGCTACTGCGACTAGGGTAACCTAGGTACAAGGGCGTTTTTATACATTATTAGTTATATAGCCGATATACCTTTTATCTAGATCGCCCTGTCCAGACGCATCGCACAGATCAGGGCGTCAACATCCCCCCGGGCCAGTCAATATAGTCTAAACAAGCTCGTATGGAGAAGCTAATGTACGACTCGACTCGACTCGACTGCTGCTCCTACAGTAGGTGCTGTAGTCGGCCCTGCGCACATCGCGCCTGCAAGGAAACAGAGTTTAGACTATTGAGCTTGGGAGCGGCAGTTGGATGCGTCTACAAAAGTGCAACGGGACTGGAATGTAACATGGCTTGATGTTGCATCTGCCGTTATCCTTCAAATAGAGTGAGTGATGCAGGTCTAGACTCTGTCTAAGAAGCATCCCCACCTGCCTGCCCGCCGCCATCCTCGGCTCCACGAGGAGACTTGGGAGAGAAAGATAAAGTGAATAAACGTAAAAGAAAATAAGGTGGCGGCGGTGGCTTGACACTTGACGGAACTAATGCTCCCGGAACCTTGAGAAGCCGGAACCACTACGAATTACTTAAAATGGTCATGCCTTCGTTCTGCTCACTCACGGCGGAGGGCTTCATCAAGACCAGCGCTCTGCTGCGTTCAGTGAGCGTTTAATGTAGAGTTGCAAGTCCACGTGCCAAGCCCGGCTGTGAGTCGTGTGCCTGTTGCGTACGGATACCCTGCTCGAGTTACAGCCAGCCCAGCCCAGGGTTTCAGTCTTTTCATCACCTAGCGTTGGACCAGGCTCGAAATAGCAGCTCTTCGGGCCGCGGGGTTGCAGTGAAGCCGGGGTATACACGGAGTACGACGAACCTATGGCAGAAAATGTCCCAGCCTGCTGGTCAATCGCCTGCTCCAAATCTGACACGCAGCAATTATGAAGCTATCATGTCGTTATTCTTCTTGGCATGGGTTGGATTAGAGACTTGAACCCCTTGTCTTGCATTGGCTTGCTTGCGTGCTCGCCCGTATTCCATATTGTGGTGGGGTTGCAGCATGTCTCTCTTCTAAGACAGAGAGACATTCATCATTCGGATAAGGTTGTCACTCTGGGACAATAAACAGAAATGTTGTCGCCCGGAATCAATAGCCTAAGGTACAGGTGAGACAAAGCTCACCGGTTTAGATCCGACTCCCCGAACTTCAGGGCGTTCGGCATGTCGTCTGTTTAAGCCTAAGCAAAGGAGCGGCATTGGAGCGGCATTGGCGGAGATGGAGGATATAACACAAAAGCATAAAAGATGCCGAAACCGAAGCCGATCCGTCCGAAGGAAATAACGAGATCTCGACTTCGGAGCTTTTAATCAGGCCTGCCCGTCTTAATGCCGATTAACCGTCTAATTACGTATTGAACCCCATCCAATGCAGAACATGGTGGTGATGCTATCACCGTCTTCAATTCTCAGGCTCATGCAGTCAGTGACTGAGCCCTTTTCTGTGCAGTCTTACACACCCCAGCCTCCCGACAATTCCGTTAGGACCTATTCATCCGTCTAACCTGCCAGAAAACGGTTGCGCCCGTGAGCTATGCAGCCAGATGTCATCGGGTCCCGCGCACCAATGCCAACGTCGGTTAGCTTCACCTTCAGTGCCGCAAGGGATGACGTCCTCTCATGCATCAAGGGTTTGTCTGCTCCCTTGATTCAACGAGGTCAGAGCGGTGACAGGAGCCACACCGAGAAAGGAACAAGAAAAATCAAGGGTCGAACCACAGAGTTGGGAATGATGAAAAAATGAACTGGATCTGATCTCATCTGAGTTTTTCTGGTGGAGAATGAACCAACGAACGCACGGGAGATCATCACCAAACATAGATGATAGATAGACATACTCCAGTTTCAGCCTCTGAAGATCAACCAGGATAACTCGCAGATGCAGGCTCAAAAATAGAAAAGAAGAGAGAGAAGTCGTATTTAGAAGTAGAAAGGAACGCTGGAAAGAAGGGGTTCTCCTCCCTTCCGCGTAATCCCCTTACACCATCATGCATCTTCCCGTGAGACCCTGCGAATGCCCTCACTTGTTTGCTGACCCACGCCCCTTTCGTCATCCCGCCCACTGACCTCATCGTGCAGCCCTGCGACAGCAAAAACAGGGCGGTCTATAAAAAAAACCACAAGGGGGCGTGACATCGCTTGTGAGGAATACCAGAAAACGGTTTGCGATATTTGACATGGGTTTTTTGGGTAAACGGTAACCAAGAAGGAATAGACCCAGGCGTGTAAGAATGATGCACATGGCGATTAAGAAGACCCTGACATGCAAAGCGGTGAGGTTGTCGTTTAGTTATATTGGCTTAATTTGCAATTATAGGGCTGTCGTGCGTTGTACGTTGTGTGCACTTGGCGGTCAACCGAGGAGTTCCTGTGTCGCTTCTAAGAATATTCCATTTCTGATTACCGAGATTGTTTTCTCGATTGTTTACATGCCCAAGGATTTCATACATGTCCGTTTCAAGGCTATGTTACAACGCCTTACTCCTAGCTCCTTCAACCCAGAATTACATAGTGATAGACGTGTGAGCATCTTATATCCGAGCATCGTGTTCCCATAAACCAATGACAACTAAGTATCAAAGTCATCAGCCCTCCATTTTCACGTCTGTTTCTCTGCCGAGGTTTTTCAGTAGGAAACTACGCTTGAAGTACTCGTTAGGATGGACAATGGTCTCAAGCTGTGCTTGTGTCATAACACCCTCGTCCTTAGCTTTCTTGATCTCTTGCTTGTGTAAGTGCTCGAATACGCTGCAGGTATAGTTAGTATATACAGTTTGTAGGGAACAAAGCCACATAGACTTACCGATTGCACGCCATGTGGAACTTTTGCTTATCTTTATCCTCCTTGACACCTTGGAGAACCGAGCGGTCATTGACTCCCATAGCTTGTACCAGTGCTGAGAGATTCTCCATATTGAAGTGTCGGTACGGGCATCCATGTGCCTCACCAGGACCGGGAGGATGCTCGGTAAGGATCTTCTGGCAACTGAAGGGACTGTAGCCACCTCCCCTTCGGTTGGAATCACCACCAACATCACCATAAACGTGACGAATATTATAACGGTACTCTTTGTTGAACTTGTCGTCCGTAACCTTGTAGAAGCTCTTTCTCCAGAACACAAGACACTCTTCCAGGTTAAGACCGATACCCTTAAGGAAGAGTGAGTACTGTAGTCGACCATAGTGCTTGAGGTGAGCATCCCGGCGTAGTGAGCGGTGCAAGTGGGACATGCAGGCTGGGAAGTGTTGGGATAGGTTGTCGACATTGGCGGCGCTGATTTCGGCACCAGGCACTGCGGCTGTGCTGGAGGTGTAAGATGCATCTGGAGTAATGAAGTTCTTGGAAAGATGGTTGAGGATAGGTGTGAGTCGGTCGTCTTCGTCTAGTCGAGGAAGAGCACGGGCGGTCAACTATACACTGTCAGTTTATCAGGGGTTCCCACCGTTAAATGCGCAGATCATACCTCCAGTTGTCGCTCCAGGCGTGAGCTAAACTCTGAAACGACCATACCAGTTTGTTCTCGGCCGGGCACGAACGCCTTTCCAGCCTTCAAGAACACTCTTCGGCTCTCAATCAGTTCAGGCACTCGCTCCCAGTCAACCTTGAACCAGGTATCATCATCATTCTCGCCCTTTCGGTTGCTAGCAAAGGCGGCTAGCTCTGCAGCATATTCCCTCCTATCCTCCTCCGTCACATCTTCGCACCAGTCTAGACCCAGGGTCTTGACAAAGGCAGATCGCTCCGCAAGATCGTCGTCGTTGAGTCGCAGACGGAAAAGCATCGTCTCGACGCGTGTGAATCGACGTCGCAAGTCTTCGGTAGACGAGAAGGCCAGCCGTAGGATGAAGTGGCCGTAGTGGTCTTTTTGGCGCTGCTCGAAGATCTTCTTGGAACCGGAGCTGTTGGCTTCGAGGTTAAGGTGCTTTTTCAGAAGGGGCTTCATGTGGTTTGCTGTTTCGGCGGGAGTCTTGTTACGGAACGAGCATGCCTCGAGTTCGGCAAGAACTGTTGATTATTAGAAACATTTCATCATCCAAGACTCTGCAGCCTACCTCGAAGTCGGTCGATGGCCCATTGTTCGAATTGCTCGAGGGTGATATCTGCGGTGGGAGGATCCGTGTAAAAGTTGAGACGATGCGGGTAGTCGAGGTCCTTGTATGTGGGTGTAGCAAACTGCTTCTTACGATGGTCGACGACATTTCGTCGCTTAGGATCAATTCGGTTAAAGTCTTGCCGCAACATGATGTCGTTGTCTCGTGAATCTGTGTATCGATGTGAAAGTGAAATTGGACAGGGAGTAACGAAATGGTTAGTGAGGGCGTAAAGTGGGAGACGCGACTTTACGCGTCTGGCGTCGCGGGGTGGATCAGGCAATTAAGAGCTTGTGGACCAATCACGGGCCATAAATTGGCGTGGATTGTTCCCCAGGGGATATTAGCGTTCGGTCCACTATATTTTAAGAGCATGCATCCATTGAACGCCAGGTTCGGATGAGATGAGAACGTTTCACATGGAAGATCTTTAAGCCAAACGTCTTGGAATCCATATTTACTTGTCTGTAGTGATAGAGTATGCCTATTGCTGCAATGCCATTTCATATGATACTTCCCCTTCGTGGTATCAGAATACGACTAACTAAATGTCATCTAACTTGTGATTTCCATATCATCGAGTGAGATGACCTCCTCTGTTGAGACCATTTGTTTCATCTTACATCTCACTACTCCGTATTACTGGTGATGTCATCAAACTTTTCAACAGAACATCATCCAAGAACCTTCT
Source organism: Fusarium sp. NFCCI 5145 (assembly GCA_033439405.1). Lineage (NCBI taxonomy): Eukaryota > Fungi > Ascomycota > Sordariomycetes > Hypocreales > Nectriaceae > Fusarium > Fusarium sp. NFCCI 5145. The sequence continues at coordinate 6,630 of JAWDHB010000105.1, forward strand.
TATAAATTGTTACAATGCCAGTCCAGCTCAGGAGTAGGTCTGGGCCATCAGAGCCTGTGGCCTGCCTCTCTACTACTCCTTTCAAGGCCTCATTAACAGTATGTCTCGTCCAACTTTGGCCGTGTAATTTAGAAGCTGACACTATCAGCTGGATATTGAGGACAGCCCGAGTATGTCTCTACTGTTGGCGCTGCCGTCCGAAATCCTCATCATGGTCTTCAATCAAGTTCCACTGGTGGACAAGGTTGTGTTAGCGATGACCTGCAAGAAATTGCTTGCCCTCTCGAGGTTATGTAGTCTTTCAGTCCCTTGTCGCATGTCACACGTGGCCATCTGGAACAGGATCTGGACCAAAGAGGAAGACGGGGTTTCTATCATCTCATGCTCGTGCCAACATATGGAGGATCTCTTCAGACGGCTCCAGCCGAGAGATGCTCGTGGCCGACCAAGCCGGGCATTGAGTTGGTGTCTCGATTGCTGCAGGTATCTACCAACCAGGCGAGGATGGTGGGACAGTAGGTTGAAGAGAGACTTTCGAGCACTTCAAGATGAGTTGCCGTCTTGCGGGTCAGCCATTGATTGGTACAGTCGCGGGCTCAAAAGGCAATGTCCACTTTGCTGGCTATATGACAAGCAATGGGAGCTAAGTTTAAGATGGGAAGACTAATTTTCGCTACAAGGCTCGTCTGTAAATAACCCATCTGTCTCGCAGCTTAGACATTATGCGCTGCATCAACAGTGAGCAATGGGAATCTGCAGCTAGACTAAAAGGATGCCATGGTGGTTAAGCAAGAGGGCAGTTCTTGAGAATGCGATGGTTCGTTTTAGGAGTGACTCACAATAAAGTTCAAGTTCTCATCTTTACATGGATTTCCCTCTGACAACAAGCTTAATCCCCCCCGTTGCGAAAGTGTAGTCACGAGAAGCACTAGGCGAATTAGCTACTAGAGGTATGCACAAAACCGCGCACGACAACATGAACCGATCAGTCACCTCGTAACCATGTTCTAAAGATATACTTAGTGCAGGCGACAATAATGAATCGCCCTCGTTTTATGCTTCAGGCAATCTTACTCTGAATATATTTCCAAGATTATATTGCCATTGTGCCATGGTAGACTGCATGGAGAGCCTTCTCACCTTCAGGCAATCAATTACTTTCTCTCACGACTTCGAGTATTCCCCCGGTTTATTCACTCATCAACTCAAGGTTTACATTGATTCGCCTGCATTCCCTATAACAAAAGGCTATTATATCCAGATATAAATCAGGGCATCGACGCCCAAGGTCATCATCTTCTCAACAGCAGTCCAGCTCCGCAACTCCCTGCATGAGCAATTCCTAAATTTCCCCACACAGCCACACCACCTACTACAACTACAACTAACACCTGCCGCAATCAACAATTTTATCCATCGACTTGTCAAGCCATCATTGTTTTCGTGGTAAAGTCGAATTCTCTTCTTCAGCATCTGTTTCTTTCTTACACAGGCCGAATACAGCTGTCGAACATCCACATCCATTCTATTATCAAGAGTACGCAGTACTTACCAATCTTACTACTGTCATCGTGTCAGCGGCCCAGTCATGTCAACTCCGATCGGCATACCTAAGCAGCAGCCTCATCGTCAAGGCTTGGATGAGAAGGCATCAGTATTCCCAGAGAGCGAAGGCCCATACATGGGATACACCGAAGTATTAGAAAAGTATGTTTTCTCCTTGCCCCCTCCCGCCCTCCTGCGTCAAGCTTTGTACTCGTTATTGACGGTCCATCCAGTGGCCTTTATTACAGCGCAATATCAACTGGCTCTAGCAAGTTCGTTCCAGTCGGACCAGGATGCCTTCCTACTCTTTCTTTCCTCATCTCTAAATACAGGGCTAGACACAGAATAGAGATAGATGTCATCAGCAGAGACCTCAGAGAAATCCTCTGTGTTGCTCTCAACATTTCCCTCGAGCCGCACGCAGAAATGTTGCTTTCCATTACCGAAATTCTTCTCCGTTACGATTTCCTACGAGAGGTTCTAGTTCAGTATTCTACGAACATGCCTGACCATGAATCCACAAAGGAGTTACGCTTACTGATGGAGGACGCCGTCCTCGAGCGCTCACTCTACAGCGGCTTCGACATCAACATGTGGTGCAAGAACAATGTCCTCAACTCCTCTCTCCTTCAGGATATTCATCTCCGGAACATGGATCTCGGCATGATGGATATCGAAGAATGCTTTTGTCTCGGCAATATTATTCCATCAGAGGAAAACAAGTACTTGGCAGATCAAACTGTTCGCATCGATAAGCTTGCGCGAAACGGTAACCTGAACCTTCTTCAAGAGTATTGCGAGCCCCTTCTACGATCTCGAGACATCAAAATTGTCTTCGATCCTAGTCTTATGACCGAGCTATTGGACGGCGGATTCGTGGACTCATTCAAATATATCCTAGAGTTGGTTGAACGCACACGGCCAATGGCAAAGACTCCTCCCAGTCCCGACTATGCCGACGTAACCTACCATCCGCTCTGCGTCGCTATTCGCTTAGGCCACTATCTTACCGTTCGGACTTTCGTCGAGACTGAGTACCAGATCTTTGAAGGATGCATTGAAGACGCTCCTAGAGACAAGGACCGCGTGTTCGACCCCCTCCTCGCAGCAGTCCTCTGGGCACGGTCTGATATCGTCCGGTTGTTGCTTCGCAATGGTCCAACTTATTCTTTAAGTTTCTCACAAGCCCATGAACTTGCCACTCAGATGGGACTCTCTGATGTCTTGAAGGCCCTTAGGCCCCTACACAAGCCGACAACACCAGCCTTTGATCCTATGAACGCTAAGTACCCAGCCCCAAAGGATCTTCAACTGTTTTCTTCGGCCCGGCTGCCGCCAAAGCGCACGTCATTCCTCCCATCTCCTCCTGGGAGCAACAGCAGCATCTCTGGCATCAGCAGCGGACTTCATGGTCCACAGATAGACCCACAAAGTGATAACAGCTCTTCGACTAACAGCTCGACTATGAATTGTGCAACTACTGCCATCCTTGCAGTGCGGGCCTCTTCTTCAACAACACTTGGGCGCGACCGTTTGCCAATGGATCCTTCGAGCTCCGAACAAGTGCCCTCACCTCCCTCAACTCCCCAGCCAAACCCCAAGTCTTCAGATAATGTCCCAGCAGAAACCCCGAACAATGTTCACTATCCTTCAAAGTTGGTCGATTACACGAGTAGCTACCGGCTCCGATACGGGTTGGGTCGCGATTTTCAACTGCGGTTAAGGCGACTCTGTCGGAGGATAGATAAGCTTTGTGGCCAGCATTCCGACTCGAGCAGATTTGGGATCATTCGCAAACAGTGCACAGATGCCAACACTGTTTTAAAGCCAGGGCTCAGCGTTTTGAGGAATATCATGAGGAATCAAGTTCCATCTGAACTCGTTCCGCTTCTTCAAGCTCTGTTAGTGGCCGATGCGTTGATTTGCACGGGGTCAGACCGATTAAAAGCAGACCGATTAAAAGCGCGAGAAAAGGAGTGAGTGTTTCTATTCCTTGATCGCGTCACTCAATATCTCTAACAATCTTTAGGTTCACTGACGACCTTGGTCGATGGAAGGTCCTTGTCCTTCAACGGGAGGAAGACCTAGATTTGTTCGACGAGGTTGCTTGTGCCGCATGGAAGATAGACCACATATCTAGCGTTCCCGGGATTTCATTAGAAGACGATCTTTACAGATTCTCGGATTTAGTTGAAGACCTTGTTTCTCACGCAAACATCAAACCACCCGACCCAAAGCCCTATGGTACTCGACTGAGAGTTGTTCAACGACATTTCAAGGATTACGAGAGATGCACCCAATCAAATATGCAGACAAATCGAGTAGTCCCTGCTCAGATGAGGAACATGAATCCCAACATTGAGGCCGTCAAGCCCAAGGTGGTTCTACTACTGCATTCAGTAGTCTTCGACCTTCTCTTCACAACATCATCCTGTAAGCAACCAGCATTACCCTTTCTTTGATACCTGAACTAACAAGAATACAGCAATTCAAGACATCGAAGACAACTACTCGTCACAGCCCCTGTTGGGGACGCCAGCTAGCATAATTCGGTCATCCATGATTGTAGAAGAATACCTTAGCTTTGACTCAAAGATCTGGGGTTCTCACGATTCTGGTATCGGTATGGACATTTCCGACGAAGACTTGATGGAATCGTCGGTGGCAGAGATGGCAAATGCCAACGGCCAAGCTCGAACACCTACATGGTATTTTCCCGGGCCTGCGCATCAGAATGCTGAATCCTTGGACCCGGTCGAGAGGAACTCAGACCGCACAATGATAGACGAGGATCAGGCAACGGATATGCCTTGCGATTACCCTCAAACCAGCATTAATGCAGAACGTTTAGACACCGTCAACAGGAACTCAAATGAGACGTTTCCAGACGAGGAGCAAGCAACAGACATGCATTGCGACTACCCTCCAACCGGCATTACAGGTGATGCACCCGGGTCAGACGCTGTCTAGCAAAATCACCATCACTTACCCATTCTCCCAGGCTTAAATCTCGATCTGATCCCCTTAATTAGCCCAGGGGAAACAGGTTCGCCCATGATCGAACAACATGAACTTATAGGGGAGATGCCAAGTCTTCATTGGATGTCTCCGATAAACAGCGCCGGTTTGACTTGCGAGTTTTGTGGTAAGACATTCTCGAACGTGGGAAACTGTAATAAGCACAGGAAATCTGCATGTCGGAAATTGTCTCATCTGAGATTCCCATGTCGGTACTTCTATCTCGGGTGCACGACCGAGTCTACGACTGAATGGAACAGAACTTCTCATGAGGAGAAGTGGTGCAGGCACAATCCCAACTTGGAACGGAATACGAAGTTAGAAGGTCTGTATTATAACGTTGGATGATAAGAATAGCACTTTTGCATTCTTGATGCAGCAGTTGGCAGTTGGCTTGCTTACCCACCTACCTCGACCTTGAGAGCGGGAGTTATTGTTTCAATCATGGCCTAAGTAGGTATGTTTTTTCAATGGACTGATCAAACGGAGTCATCATACTACGTAGTAGTACTCATCGCAATGCATGTTTGCCGTGATAGTGATGGGATCCGGCAATTGGTTTATGATGGCCTGGGCTGGATGCTCACTGACGCACTGCTGTACGTGGTAGTTTAATGCATGACATTCTACTCCATGAGCCTCTCTCTTCTATTGGATCCTCTGATTAATACGAGAGCCATGCTTACCCTTCCATACATACAGTACAGTACAAGCTGCAAGAGTGAGGAAGTAGTTACCAGATCTAAATCACTCGGCCGGTGGCTGAATGTCGGACCCTCCAAGTGCGAGCAACGGCTACTAGAGCGCCTTTCGCTCCCGGAGAAGTGGGGATTGCTGAGCGGTTACAGGGCACTTTTGCAGGGGGCCTCCGTAGGGCTGAGAGAGACGTGAAACAAGAGAATACTACGCAACTGCGCAATGCAGTAAATGTCAGGCGATGAGCATACGATAAGACAAAAGAAGACAATAAACAGCACAAGTCATCATCAAGCACACATGCGAATGAGTAACTTGAGAAAAGTTAAGTGGCTCGATGAGCAGAATAAATAAGCAAAAGAGAAAAATGGGCTAACTAGATTTGTCGCAAGGCATACTTTGACTCTCTATTCCTCAACTCAAGACATGGATGACTTGGAAGATGGCCCCCACCCAGAAATGCCTTAACCCTCTCAGAGAGAACAGAGGGAGGAGAGGGGTAACTAACTAACGCTGTACGTAGTTGAAACGGGCTCACCCTCTCACTGGCCTTACGGGGCTGGGCTGGACCAGGGGTGGTTAGGTGGGTGTCTTAGTGTCAAGGCTGCCTCAATAATGGCATTGCGTGCCGTGCTGATGAGGTGGATGGATGGGGATTAATGACAGGGTTTGAGCCTGAGCCTAAGACGTCAAATCCTGAAGAGTACCTGTACCTGCCTTGAATCCTTTCTACACTTTTCAACTCCATCCTATCCATCAATGTGACGTCTTTTCTCATTCCTCTTGCCTCTCTGTTTATATATATGTAGGTATATATAGGTATATGAGATCTGCCTGCATCTGCCAGTACATCACTCACGATCCGCGCGTCAGCAACGCACCTTTCAGCCTTACCACCCCGACAAGGCACAACATTAAACAGCGCACGCATCAACAGATATGCCATAATGGCTACCTCGAGCGTCTTCTCCGCCAGGCGCCGCACATCCCCCGCTGACTCTGATGACACCGACTTGAGCTTTCCTCGATGCGCCCCCGGAAGACGAATCCCCAGCTCGGAATGGGAGAAGAAGCGTCCCGTAATTACAAAGCTCTACCAGGAAGAGAAGCGCCCGCTCAAAGAGGTCATGGAGGTCCTCGAGCGCGAGCATGGCTTCACTGCGACGTGCGTAACCTCTACGCCTCTTACCTCTTCGTCTCTCATCTCAGTTGTTGACCGTCTTCTTCAGTGTCAAAATGTACAAGTCGAGAATCTGGAAGTGGGGGCTTGATAAGAAGCTCAAGAGCGATGAGGTCCTCGCCATTCTTATCCTCAGGACGGAACGCGATGCTCAGGGAAAGAAGTCTGAGTTTACAATACGAGGTCAACCGGTTGATCTCGATAACATAAACAGATATATTCGACGGAACCCCGGTCTTGTTGCTCGCTTCCGAGCTGGTGTAGTGCCCAGTATTCAGACTACTCTCGAGGTTCAATGTCGAACACCATCGCCTACCACCAGCCACTCATTGCCGCCGCCGAAGGAGGTTTCTAAAGTCGAGCAAGTCCTTAATTTATTTAGGACCTACTTCGATACGTCCTTCACGAATGGCCTGTGGAAGCATGAGTATAATGGTGACTGCGTCAGCCTAAGACCTGGCGACAGAAGCATCGAGTTATTTGAGCGTGTCGTGGCCAGTTTTGGTCTTGTCAACCGCTCCATGATGAGGAAAGATGAGATATCGATCAGTGCTATCCTCACTCCAGCATTTGAGTCCCTCAAGGAGATAATCGCCTCCGAGAGCCCTGTCTTCGCCGTACGAACGGCCTTTCTCTTGTGGTATCTCAACCGATTTCACAAGGAGGACCTCCTCCATATCGTCATGAACTACCTCGGTGGCCTGATACCTATTGTTTTGGGCCATGGTCACCCGCTGACACAAATTTGGCAAATCATTGGCTCTCAAGAGTTTTCCGACCATTACGAATTATCTACACGACTCTACTCCTCACTTGTTCCTCTCTTTGAGGAGAGCATAGGACCAGCCAATTCCTTAACCACCATTTTATATTGCGATCACATTGACTGTCTAGTTTACCATGGGCAAACAGCAGAGTCACTCAGTGTCGCCACACAATATCGAACCCGAGTAGAGGCCACTCAATTACGACATCCATGGCTCCGAGAACTTGCAATCTTACAAACCGGCATCATGTGCAATGCAAAAACAGCTGAGGGCAAAATCGAAGAGGCGATGCAATGCCTTCAAACACTCAAAGATTGGGATCTAAACGAAGAACAACAAGCCGGCATGAACATCCAACTTGGCAACTACAGCTATCAGATGGGCGACTTTTCCTTGGCAATTGACTGCTTCCGCGAGGCATCGCGACTGATAACGGCCAGCCAAGGCGACGAGCGCATTCACCTAACATGTCTCGCGAACCTCGAGTCTGCTCTGCGCAAGAGCGGAGAGGCTGACGAGGCAGTCCAGGTGCAGGAGCTACGACTCACACGGTTATCAGACTTTGCCAGGGAGTTAGGCACCTTTGCAAACCTACCTTGCCCTAACAATCTGCCTGAATCCTATACTGCGACCACAAGTCCCGGCGATAGTTACAGCTGGGATGGCCAGCAGGTGTCTGATTGGCACTGGAGTGAGGATGGACATGGTAGCGGTAGTGCGATGCCAACTTTGGGATTGACATGAGGCCTGTAGGGGCTAACTAGCGGCCGCTTACTGCCCTGCATTCTATAACACAGGGGGGTGTTTTACGGATGGTTTGGAATGGGATATGTCTGTATATATCGCTTGAGCGAGGTTTTGGGTTTTGGGTTTTGGGTTTTTTTTTAACGCGATTACGACTAAACAATCTGTTACGACAAAGATACAACTGAACATTAAAAAGAGACACAAGAGATAGGATATCTCTAGGAATAACGAACCCATTACGATAAAAGGAGGATCAGTCTAGGAGGCCTAGCTAGGTGGGCAATCTTTGACGAAAGCGGTATCATTTTTCGAGGCCACAACTGGCTCCCTACCGGGGCTGTGTACATCAGTGATCAGTCTAATCGAGACGAGGCCCTATAATGGATCTCCCTGATACTTTAGACACATCTTTAAAAGCTTATTTCTTTGCTCTTGTCTTTCCTCTTGGCTGGTAGTGACTGAGGTGGCATAGTGATACCTGTACCAGGAAGGGAGTCTTCTCGTTGACAGCAGCCTCGACTACACCATCACTGACACATGTCAAGCTCTGGTAAGAAACCCCTGCATTAGCGGCAGTTGTGTGTGACTGTATGAGTGTGTTGTTGAGTTCCGAACGGTATTATATACAGTGAAGGTTTGGGTTGCATGCAGGAGGTACTATTTGTGGATGCTTTATTGGTCATGGTTATAGCTTAAATAGGCGATATAGACGGTCTAGCCAATTGGATGATTGGGACATATTACCCTTGATATGTACTGTAGCTTATAGTAGCTGGCATAAACTTTAGCACCTATAAACTCGGGCTTGACATTCGTCCTCACCTCAAGTCAGGATATATCTATCGACCAGTAGGGTTGACAAATACACCTTCTCTCTAATATCTTACGACAGATGAAATTGTATGCATGAGCTAAGATCGCTCCATATGAACAAGAGTCTTCTGGATAAGAGTCGTCTGAGTCGTGACCATCGTGATGATAATGCAGAGCCAATATCTGTATGTTCCGTGACTAGCCACCGCATTTCAACAACTAGCCTACAAAATCCGGTATGGTGTAGTGGCTAACATTTCGCGCTCTCATAACTTGAGGGATTAGTACCGCGGAGCCCAGGGTTCGATTCCCTGTACCGGAGTTTTCCTTTTGAACTTTTTGTGTTCTGTCTTTACGATCTCTTTTTGTCCTGGCTGATAGTTAGTTACTTGGCAGGGAGTAAGTAATTGACAATTAAGCATCACTAGTAAGTAGAATGGCGGGCAGTATTTTTCCACCTATCGGTTAATATCTACTACCTACCTACATTGTCCTACCCTGAAATTATTAAGACTAACACGGCAGAGCAAACAAATTTTTCAATAGTAACTAAGGAAAGCAGGAAGAGTAAATATCTATCTATCTATAGATAAGTACGCAAAGTAATAACGAAATTTTTATACTAATTCTTAAGACCTGGCTGCCTATATATATTCTTATTCTTTAATGTTGTAGTCAGAGCTTTACTTACACTTGAAATACATATGTACTAGTTTTACTATAAATCTTCCATACCTACCCACTTAGTACCTAGACTGCGAAATAAACTGCAAACTGACAGTAATTTATTTAAAATATAAATACAGAAAGTATTCAGGATTAGACTGTAGGTAATTTCTTATTCATGACATTTTGTAAATACAACGCCAAGTGTAAGGCAATTATTAATATCTGACTGTCTACATAACCTGTGTTTACTAAACCTCACTTTCGGTGTGTAAAGGATTCATGGAATTACATAATGTAGACTTCAGTGGGAGACAATTGATCGCCAGGATGACGACTTGAACATCTAATTCCTGCTTGGAGAATTCAGCCTGCAGTGAGATTTGGCCCAATGCCTGTTTAAGCCAATCCTGAATATTACCACGGGGTTCAGCGCATGCTATAATTTGTCACTCATTGATTGATTGCCGTAAGCCAATAATGTCAGCGCATAGACCATGTGGTCCAGGCAGAGGACGAGATGAAAGGCCAACAAAACCTTGAGGCATGAAAGAAACTCGCCAAGCGAAAATTGATGTGTTTGCTCGACGACCCGAGTGGTCCGGAAGGATCTACGGCGCGGCGCGGCATTCAAGAGCGTTCATGATGTAATCAGAGGATTCTTTCCTGGAGCTTGGGTGACATCGATGGCTTTATTGGTCGAGGTATATTGAGAATTGGCATAGCGAGCATTCCATTGTTAATGCGTAGAGCTTATTCACGGTGACTAAGGCTATGTGAGGTGAGGTAGTATTTAGCGGATGCCGAGAGGTCCGGAGGTCCCGGCAGTCGATATACCGGAGGTCCGGAGCGGAGGAATCGGGCGATGTAATAGATAGTGGTGCATGTGACTGACTGCTCATGAAGTTACGGTTGTACGTATACGTCATGACAGAATAAAAAAGACAAGGGGCGAGGGGACCTAGGTATCTGAACGAAATCAAGGGACGATCGATCGCAATAATGTCCAGGAATGGAGCGGGTGGGTGATTATAGGGCTCTTAGTGGCCGCCTTGGTGGGCTCTGTGCAGCGGCAGCGACAGCGGCAGCGGCAGTGGGAGGGGCGGCGTGGCAGCGGGGATTGAGAGTGGAGAGAGCTCCAAGAGGAAGAAAGAATAATTAAAGAGGGTATAAACGAGAGTTTAATATTTGGACCGCCCGCTGTACGGAGTAATGCGAGTTGTTTGTCTGCCTGGTACTCCGTACATACGCAAGTTATACAACCTTTACCGGCGACCGCGGCAGCCCGATTCAAGCGATGCAAGCAATGCATAGCCGCCCGCTGGTTGATTTGTACACATAATTAGGTACATATGCAAGATGTTCCATAAAGTGAAGCCGGCTTTTTTGTCGTTACTACGCGACCGTCTGTGTTTCGCTGGTGTATCCTGGTTCCCTCCCTCGGGATGCCACAAAGAGACAGCAAAGGTGGAAGAAATATGGGGCGACGCATGCAGGTGTAACGAAGCAGTGCAGCGCCAAACGTTACCTTGCAGATGTGCCCCTGTAGGTAGGTAAAGTGCAAAGCATGGAAAGCTACAGTATCAAAATGCTCGTGAGTCTTGAATTTGTCTTAGCCTAAGGTACGGATAGGTAGCCATCCAATGCCCTCCCTGCTGGATCTGGGGGATGCTGTCTTTGTATTTACATGAGGCGGTAATGGACTGTTTATTACAGTAATTATTAGTGGCATCTCTCAGTCATGTGTAGCTTGTACTGGGTCCAGGTACTTACTTGTCTAAGGTAGGTATGGATCGTAACGTTAATATCATCAACCTCCACATCCAATTTCATGAATCATCCATCCATTCATTCTCCAGTCTCGATAATAGATACGGAGAGATCCAGACCATACCTCTTCCTTTTTCTCGTATCTATTTTCCTGTCTTATCTGCAAAAGCTCTTCTTTCTCAGTTGAGGAAAAATACTCCGTATTGATACCATTTTGAACCATCGTTACAGGAAATTACGAAGTCCATGCACTCTCGGCTCAGCTCAGCGTGACCTCAATTTCAACACGCCACGCCCAGCAAACATACCATAAAAATGACCATATTGCAATATTGATTAACGTTCCTGCACGAGACCAATTGTCCGCATTCCCCAGCTCTGGAGTCTTGGCCACTGCCACAGTTACTGTCGCATACTTAGGTAGCTGCAGCAGCTCTATGCACCTCTATCGCCATCATCTCAATTGACGCCATTGTCTGCTGCTCTTTTCATACATCGCACCGCACATCAAGGATCTAACCTCAAAACAAGGTTCAGAATCCGATTTAACACAAACTTAGTTAACTTGATCCCGACTTCCAACCCCTCCTGTGATAAGAGATTCCATCGCCGACCCGCCAACAAGTAGCTTTTGAAGCGCTCAACGCTGCAGGGATACCTCAAGGCTAAACAAGAGGTATCGACCTAATACGGTACTTATCACTGTCACTGTCACGGCCCCAGTTTTTTGTTCACCTGCCGTCCGTCTGGCGAAGCTTCAAACAAAGTGGATGGGCCACTGCGACTAACAAGGTCAGTTCTCTCAGAGAAGGCGAGGTCTTTTTATTTAGGAGAAGGAAGAGAGAAACAAAGACAGGTGGATTGGTTCAGAAGCGAGTCCAAGTCCAAGTCCAAGTCCAAGCTCAAGCACACCCGGTCGAGAACACAACACGACACGACCCCGACACGACACGGCCCCGACCCCAACGAGACAAGTCCAGACGGAAGGAGTCACAGAGACAAAAGGGCAAGTGCAAGAAAGGAAAGAAAGACCCGCTCCGATCCCCGGTTCCTATTTCCCAATCTCTGGTGCTAATTAGCACTTGCACTTACTTGCACCTGCACCTGTGCTAGTCGAGTCTCTGAAGCTAGTGGCAGTCACGCCCTTGATTTTGATTTGGTTCCCCAACCACAGGTGGCTCGCTACTGCTGCTTCCCGCTACCGCTACTGCTCCCACAGTTGGCGTTGCTCCTTCCTTCCATTCCCCCAACCTACCTAGAGTTCAAAGGCCTGGCCTTGCTGGACCCGACCCACGAACGATCAACCACCCAAATCTTGACCGTCAACGTCGATCTTGACTCACTCTGGCTTCTTTTTCTCCTTTGACTTTCTTTCTCCTCTTCTTCTTTCCATTCTTCTCCCGTTTTCGCTCTCCTTTGAGCGGCCCTGTCGATATCATATCCTTTGTCATACTCGATTCGAATCGCCTCTCATGTCCGCATTATAGCAGAGCCTTTGGCACATCTCTCCTCTCCTCTCATCGACCTCTTCTCATACTCTCCGCCCCTTGAACTCCTTCGACTCGACCAACGCTCCCTCAACCATCGTCAAGGTCATTCCTTAGCCCTGTGTTCCCTTGTCGCATTCTCAGAGATTTCCTTGCGCCAAGGTACGTTCCAAAAGTCTTCAACATCTCATAGAATACTCCTGGATATCAACACTCGTCACCCCACCTGGATTCCGGACTACTCAGCTTAACCAAATACGTTTTCGCCCTTTTTTTATTTGTGAAAGTCAACTGACAGCCAATTCCATCTCAACAGTCTCGAAATCCAAATAAACGACGATTACTCGACTTCCCCTCCCTCCAATTCGCTAGACCTTAATCTGGTTCTAAGCGACTCCGACGACCCGACAGCGCGGAGCCATGAACACGCCCCACGCCCCCCGAACTACGACGGCCCTGCCCCTCGACGAAATCTCCAACGACACAGCAAACAAACCATCTAGAGGTCGTGATACCTCCTTTCGCTCAGCCGCCCGTCCCATACCCGTTCCCGCACATACACCTTTCCGTGCCGGCGCCTCCCTTACACCAACGTCCCGTCGGCACGACCACGCCTATGCTACATTGTCCACCAGTCCTCTGTCGTCCTTCACGCTTCCTGATGTTTCTGTTACAACGCCGCCACTTGCTCATTTCCGTGTGGATACAATAGCACCTGCTTCCATACAAGAGGGCGAACTCCCGCCCTTACAATCTGATAACACCTTGACTCTTGGATCACCTGCTATTCCAAGACGTTCTGTCAGTCCTGTGGGATCCTTACGTATCTCTACCGACTTTCCTCCACGCCCTGTAACTCCAGATCGCCGTGAATCCTTCAACAACAGCAACGGGAATGGCAGTGGCTCATCTCGCGGCTCGTTGACGTTGAACCACCGGGCTTCGTCCAACAGCCTACACCCTCTCTCAAGAACCCCAAGTCTCAAAGCCGCTTTGACCAACAGCCTTGGCTCTGTCAGCGGGACGAGCAGCTTGGTGCCAAGTCCTATTATTTCTGCTATGGGGGACATGACGCCTCTTCCAAGCCCGCTCATGTCGGGTGATTCCCCAGGACCCTGGAAGAGGCTGAGTACAGCTTCTTCGTCACCTCCCCAACAGCGCCTCAAAAGTGTTGGAGAGGGCTCTGTTCTGGTTACGAGTACAGGTGAATCGATTGACGCTGCACTTTCCAACGGTGCCAAACGCAAAATTTATTCAACCCTCGAACCTGGCGACCATGTACCTACACACCAGTCTGCTAATCAACAGCCGCGACACCATACAAGAAACAGAAGCGTAAGCGAATACGTTCCTGATCCTATGGGTATTCCCAAGAGGCAAATCTCAGCTTCAGCACGACCCAATGCCGAAGCTTCAGCACGGTCCCACGAGCCCCAGATCCGAAGGGAGCTCAACCTTGCCGAATCCCGTGGACTTACACCTTCTCTGGTTCAGCCACCAACCCCTCCACCCAGCGAGTCATCGCGAGACTCTGCCGATGGCTCCAGCAAACCGAAATCACACCAATTCGAGTATTTTGAAGCGAACGGTCGCAATGATAAGAAACGTCGCCGGTGGAGGTCCGTGCGATTGCTAGGTCAGGGAACATTCAGTCGGGTTATGTTGGCGACAAGTCAGATCGAACCTGATGAAGACTCTCCCGAGGTTGACCATGGGAGACTCACACCAAAACCTGAGCAGAGCCTCGATCGCAAGACCCTGGTTGCTGTCAAGGTTTGCGAGCATGGCCCGAAGGGTGGCGCCAGTGAGGAACGCGTTGAGATGAGTCTAAAGCGTGAACTTGAGATCATGCTTTCTATTCACCACCCCTCACTTGTCGACCTAAAGGCCTGGAGCATCGAACCCACTCGAGCAATTCTTGTCTTGAGTTATTGCCCCGGAGGCGATTTGTTTGACATCGCCACTACGCATCGCGCCGTGCTCAAGGAGCCTCTGATGCGAAGGATTTTTACCGAGTTGGTCGGTGCGGTGAGCTATCTTCATGAAAGGAGGATTGTTCACCGAGATATCAAGCTCGAGAGTAAGTTAGTTGGATCCTAACATAGCAGCTCAAGTTAACAAGATTCCAGATGTCCTCGTCAACCTCACCCCATCTGAACTCGCAGACCCATCCATCGATTGGGCAGCTTACCCCTACTCAGTCGTCATCCTGAGCGACTTGGGCCTTTCGAGACGTATTGCCGACGATGAGAAACTTGAAACCCGATGCGGGTCTGAAGATTATGCCGCTCCCGAGGTTATTATGGGACAATCCTATGATGGACGGGCTACTGATGCCTGGTCCCTTGGTGTTCTCCTTTATGCTCTTCTCGAGGCTCGGCTTCCATTTGATCCCCACCCGGGTATGAGCGAAGCGCACCGCATGCGCAGCCGCACTAGCCACCGTATCGCCAGAGTGGAGTGGAAATGGGTTGAATATTATGGCGACGACACTGACCACGATGGTGACGAGGCCAAATTCAAACAAAAAGGCCTGCTCGGTGCCATGGAGATCACAGAAGGATTGTTGCGGCGAGCCAGGGGTCGATGGACTGTTGATAAGGTTACCAAGACTCCCTGGGTTCAAGGCGCTATTAACGTTGAGGGCGGAATACGCTTTCGGGAAGAGAAGGATGGCGAAGAAGTTTCCTGACAGGAGTCCAGTCGTATACACGACCTTGAACAGGGACCCCCATTGTTGTCTCATTTCAAGTACCGGCTATGATTGACTTGATTTCTTCCAAACCACTCGATTGTGCTGGCACCACCAGCAGACAATTCCTTTGCTTTTACAATTGGAATTCATTTTGCGCCCCTTATGAAAGATCAAGGGCTTAGAAAGCTTTTATCTATACTTAACATGACGACCGTTTCGAATCACTGAAACACGAGGGGATATTGGGTTTCTTTGATGACTATATGACGGATTGAGGGGCACATGGATAACGGACAAATAGGAAGAATGACGGATGGTGTTACTATGGGGTTTGGCTTCTTGTGTAGTTTTAGCATTTGTTTGTGTTGTTTTTGTTTTTGTTCTTGCTTCTCTTCTCATTCTTTTGGCTTTGTTTCTTCTGTTCTTCGATTACCCACTACGTTTCTTCGTTTCACTTCATCATACCACTCGTAGGCTCTTGGGAGTAAGTAGAAAAAGGTTATACCAAAAAATGGATAGAAAGGTGTTTTTTGAGATTCATCTGGCTCAGACTAAAGAGCATTCTGTATATACTATTTGTTCTTTATTATACTACCACCTTTTACGTATAGCTTTGCAGATCTTTGGGAGGTATTGCCATAAATAGCTTCAAACATCGCATTTTATTATCATTAGGATATCTTAGTGACGACCTATGAGGGACTTGATGGAGCTTGGGATAAATAATACGCCAACTTCTTCTGTATTACTGTTGGCTTTATCCTGCCCTGGATGCCATTCGATTGTATATTCTTGTTCGATAGTCAAGCGACACTCAAATCCTAACCAAGCTCGTTTTGTTGCTGTTTGGGGTATCAGACGGTTGGCACGAGTAGTAGAAGACAAAACATATCACCTCTTCAAACCTTCCCTTGTCTTTATCGTGTTTATTTATTTGCCTGTTTATTTATAACATCCTCCTCTCCAAAGACCAACGTTGGTAGAGTTACCGGCCCGTTTTGCTACAAAGGCTGATTTGACTCAAAGTTTGACCCAACATCGAATGTTGGGTTGTAAGATGGCACTGAACCGAGTTCAACTTGACAGGTTGCGTTCCCGTGACAAATAAATATGCTTATATTGACGTCCTGTCTCGGCTCGGGTGTTTTACTTCCCTCGTTCATGACCACCCACTTACGGTATAACAAGGTCGCATTCGTCTTATCAGCTGGAACCACTCTGCATTTGCTCGGCGATCTGCAAAGCCCAGTCATTGCGGTGACTATTTTTATCTCCTGAGAACGACTGACAGCGAACCATGAAGTCATGAGTTGAGGATGGGTCATCCAATGAACAGAGAGTTCTATATCAACACAGTAACTCAGCTCTTCCCCCCTTGCCGCCTTGAGTTCCATCCTTATCACTGTCCCTCATCTGCAGAAGAAAAGAAGACCGGATGGAACACATAGAGGGACGTCAAGCTAGCTGTAGAGGTTGTCAGACGTGATGCCACATCCATCCATATGCATCGACTGGGCCGTAGACTATGTCTCGGAGCATTTAGCTAAAGACGCGGCGGATGCGGAGCAGAGTACCGCGTATGTGGCTTGCCCCTACTGCTGATCTCAGCCTTGGCAGCAGTATGCTCTTCTTGATCGACCTCTTGATTTGGACCCTTGAGAAAGTAGCAGGAAATATCGTATGGCAACACGACATCTAGGCTGAGCTCATGGAGAAAGCTGCAGTGAGTGCTTTCAGGGACCCGATGACGAGCTTGCTGGATCGTGCGAGATTGGGTCGCGGCATGATCTCCGTCGTTCAAGGGGAGCAGGGGGCAGGGGGTGCCGGCATCGAGCAAAGCACATGCAAGGCGAGGCAAGCATGGACTTTGGCTATGCTGTCTTGGGCCATATCCCCAGGACCTTTCAAGCACACAGATAGACGCTATAGCAAGGACCTGATTTAGAAGCATAGACCTGCGGTTTCGATGAGTTGCATTGACGGCCATATCCGTGTGATATTTGGCAGAATATTGCTGTAAGACCAAGCAGCTCGTTATCTCTGAACGTCGCGATAACTCGGCCGCTCTCTCGGCCGAGTCCATCTTTGACTTATGGGAGCCGTTGCCGGACCAGGGGGCTGTGTGGCATGTCATGGCTCCAGTCAAGATGGAACGTTCCATTTTCAGCCCATCCCGACACCCTCTCTCGTACGTAGTATGCGAGCCTTCAACCGCAGTCAGTTCAGAATGGTTGTGCAGTCTAAGTCCGCAGCTGTCAAATCATCTGACAAAAGTGACTCTGAAGGCTGATCTTGTGCTTTGCGAGTCTGGCAAGGGTCTTGATACTCCTATTCAAAACCCCTAGTACATATTCACTGCTATCCCCGTTCAGGGACCGAACGAACTTGTTAAGACAACTTAGACAACGGCGCCATGTGGACAAGACAAAGGCTCATGCGTAGGCTATCGGCGGGAGCCGGCTTGGCTCCAGAGCCAGTAAGAACCACAACTCTCGCTCCCCCACAACATTGTGGCCTTTCTCCCTCCACAAGATAATCAATGTCCAAAGCCAACCTTTTCATTTGATTGGAGCAAATCGATTGAAGATCGATAGAGCTCGGTCGCCTCAAGATACTAATCTGCGTAGTAGAGTAGGTGCCTTGATGCCATGATTCGCGCTCAAGCCGCAATCCTTCAAGGGTGACAACGTCCAGCAAAGTTCTTTATTAGCCACTAAGACCGACTCAATGTGTGGCCTCAGAAATAGCAGGTCAAACAAAGCGTGGCGGCGCCACGGCCGAAGTGATCGGACGCCCAGTAGAGTTCCGAAGCCCAAGTCCAAGACCTCTCCGAACCATTCCCCATTCTTCTCATTGACCGAAGGTACCGTGCCGATCTTGTTGTCACTTCCAGCGGCCGACAACATCAGGGGCACACAATTGTATTGTGTTTCGTGGCATCCTTGACTCGGTTGAGCTGAGAGAGAATACCAAGATAACGAAGCCTTCTGGAATATCTCAGAACTCAATATCCTCAGAGCACAAACATAACTACTCCGTACTGCGATGGAATGCTCGTCCCCTCGGCAGATTTCCCTGTCGGTACGAGCCCCAGGGCCGTATCGAGTTAACATGATTGGTGCTCCTAAGTCAGGGTGGTGTCTCCGTCTTGTCCACCTTCTGCTTCAGGCAGCATGGTCGCATGCTCTCACAAGCCCACCCCTGAAAGCTCTCATCTCAGTGGTCAAATCTCATCGGCCCCAGGGATGGCGCTGTGTTCTTGGTGCAGCCTTATCGGCCCTTCTCTTTGTATGGTGCTGAATCTCAAATTCATAATTCGTCCTCTTGAGGTCGTCTCTCCAGAGTTGCCTCTGCACAGCCCGGCAACTCAGGTCGTTGTCATTAAGCCATCGCTACTGTGTTGGGTCTGTGCCTGAATAACTTGGACGGCGTTTGGTTTTAACCATAAACCCCCAGACTTCTGAACCGAGGAAATCTGTTGTCCTCTTATCTCCCTCAAGAACCCACTCCAGCCTCCTCTAGACACCAGATTGGGTTGCCTTTCTGGGAAAATTTGGCGAGGGAACTTTTGCTGGCGCTCTCTCACGCGCATTACTTGGCGTTCTGGCCGTGGACGCTCCCCCGTCTTTTTCTGGCTCGCATCGCGTTGACGGTCCTATCACAGCACCGCCCATATCTTGTCTAGCTGCTGCGTCAAGTCTGGGGAACGATAACGTTAGCAAGCCCTGGCTGGCCGTTGTTTTGGTGCTACTCACTGCACTGTCCTACAGCGGCAGACACCCCAGTCCTAGTAGTGCTGTCGTTCTTGGCCTGGCTCTACGGTTCGAGTGTGTTCTTCCTCTTATTATTATACGTACCGATAGTCATGGGCGCATCTGCCCGCCTATTCATCCTCCCGCTCTTGAACCTCCATCTGAGCTCTTCCGCTCGCCACATTGACGAGTTATGAATTCTCGCATTGGCGACTGAGGACACAGCCGAGGCCTTCGACTCGCCTCAGTCTGTCATTGACTGCCTTTCAGCCAACAGACCGGGCTTCTCACGTCCGGCCTGGGCATCACCGGCGACATGTTTAACCATCCAGCAGGCGGGCCTCGCCATTCCAACAACAATGAGGATCCGTCGTATGGTTTCGCCGACCAAGGCTGGCACAGGTTCACCATGAACAACGACAACACAAACAGTTTCTCGACGGGGCATTCGCAATCATATCATGATTCTGGCGCATCCTACGGCGACTCGTCTGGCATGGATTGGGCGCCAACTCCGTCGGCGGAATATCAAATGCGATTCGATCAGCAGGACTCCTTGTCTCAGGATGTCGAATTCGATGACATGAGCTCTTCGCATGGTGGAGGAGGTGGTGTTGGACGTTTGGTCGCACATTTCGAAAACAAATCATTTGCGCCTCCTCTGCCTCCAAGACCATCGAATGTCGTAACAAGTCCAGTGCATCAAGAGCCTCCCGCTTCCTCGCCGTTTGGCAACTTCAGTGTCACCTCGCCTGTCGTTACGAGCCCGCTCACCAGTCCTTCAGAGCCCAACTATGGACTCTTGAGTGGCCATTCAAGAGTCACCAGTCCGATCGTTAGCCCACCGCCCGCCCTCGCTTTTGGCGGTTTCCATGACATACAAGTCCACAGTCCCGGTGTTGGTTCATCATCTGGACCTTTTGGAAATATCAACAGCTTCATGGCCAACAACAATAGAGTCACGGCCCCAATGGAGACAACATCCATGATTGGGTCTTCGATGATGCCAAATTCTGGGATGAACACCAAAGTCACTTCACCCAGCCCAGCTGCTCCAGGTGTGCCAGGTACACCTGGATTTGCCATATGGCGACCGCCCGTGCCAACTTCTAAACCCTCTTTCGATCAACCGCAAAGTAGCAGTAATCCCCCAAATGCTGGTGGTTATTTTGCGAAACCCCCAATCCCCTCTACGCCTAAACCTGTGATGAACGCTGGAAGCCAGTTGGTCTTGGACTTCAATACCAATTCCACCTTCAATGCCAAAGGCAAAGCTCCCGCCAAACCCCCTGCAAAACCACCCAGGCCCGTTCGGCAACCTTCCCGATCATCAATATCCACACCAGGACCCTTCAGCCCTCCCATCAAACGTGAACCCTCAACGCCACAACTGTCTCAAGCCTCTGTATCTTCTCTTTTGCCACTAGTATGATTCCCATAACTCGGGAATAGAAATAATTTTTCTAACTTCTCATTAGAATGAACGACGAACTTCCGTCTCCCAACGATCCCAAGCGGGAACACGCCCTTCAAGAGAACAAGTCCCTGCTGAAGCATGGGAGTCCTTCAAGGGCACAATCCGAACGTTGTACCTAGAAGAAAGGAAACCACTGAAAGAGGTCATGTCGGTCATGGCCGATAAGTATGGTTTTCAGGCAACGTAAGTATCTCTCTTTTTCACCCCTTCAGAGCCATGTCTCACCCTCTGCAGACCAAAAATGTACAAGACTCGATTCTCGCAATGGGGGTTTGTCAAGAACAATACCGAGGAAGAAGTTAAGCGCCTGCTATCTATGAAATTCCAACGAGATGCCGAAGGAAAGGTATCCGAGTTCGTTCGTAACGGCAAGGTTGTTAATCTGGGAACGTACTTGAAGAGAAAGGGCGTGACTGAGTACGACTTGGTCGATTTTGAGTTGCCTGCCGATCTGCCAGCACACATCCGATGCCGAACCCCAACCCCGCCTCCTGCCCCAGGCTATCTCCAATCGCCGGATCTCCTTCGAGCTCAGGAGACAATCATTAGCAACATGAGGAAAGCGTTCCTGCAGTGTCGACAGTTTGAAGTGGAGACGGATGCTCAAATTGGATGGCAAACTATCATGGTGTGGGGAGCTGGCTCCAGCGATCTTCTCCTCGAGGCCAACCACTATTTCGAGATGAAGGATCATGATCAGGGTGGCCATTTCTTGATGAAGGCATTCCAGCAACTCGAGTCGGATTTGAAAAAGCTTTCTCCCCAGGGAATCAAGGAGTTACTTTTGGGCATGGTTCATCGCGATCCAGGCATGATGACCGCTCTCTGCAAGTACTTGGCAGCTTACTCGACGACCAACTTTGAGCGATCGCATCCTCTGAGGCAGATCTTTTCTTGCTTATACGAGGTTCAGCAGAAGCACGGCCCAGGCACACTATCTGAGTTGCTCTGGGGCAGTATACCAACGATTGCTGAGGAGCTTGAAGCCATTTATGGGCGCAAGCATCCTTACGTGGCTCGAACGTGGGCCGACCTGGCTTTGTTTTACAACCATATAAACCAGGAACGACTAGAGAAATTGGTGGCAGAACTTCGACTTTTGCAGCGACAATTGGAGCAGCGGCTGGGTCCAGAAAGCGCCGATGTTCTTGTACTCCGATATACAATCGTCCAGTTGATGTTCGCGGCACACCCCCAGTCTGATGCGACGAAGCAGGCGACAATCGACCTTTGGCACCATATGAGAGGCATGGGACTTCTATTCCCTGTTCGTAGCCAGCAGCCGAATGTGTTCTGCTACCACAGCCCCGTCAAGGTTGATCCGTGGACGAAGCGGTGTCGCCGCCGATACGAGTCGGGTGTTCAGTTTCTGGAAGAACATGTTGGAGTTCGCGTCATCGTCTACTTCGAGGAAGACTTCCATACGACGGAGCACGCCCAAGAGCACATGCCGCAACAGCATCAACGCCACCACCAGCAGAACCACCAATATCAGCATCGACAGTCGCAGTCGCAGCAACAGCGCCCACAGCAGCTTCAAGCACAAGACTCGTGGGCCGCTGCAATGGAGCAGCACATGTCGAGCACAAAATATTCGTTCATCTGAGCAGGATCTCAGATCGTTTATTGTTCTTGATCCCGATACGTGTTATTGGGATCCGACGTATGTAATTCAACGAAGCCGATGTTTTCAACAAGTATGGGTGACGATGGCGGCTTCAACGACTGCACGATATATATATATATATATAGTACGTGATGCCAGTACGCGTACATAGGCACACGACGCTTTAACAACTTTGGATTCGATCATGATCCCATTGATGAGTACACAGCCTGGAGTCTGGTACCGAGTTAGCATATCTTTTCTTTGTGGGTTTTAACGTCTCAGGGACCGGCGTTTATTTGGGGGTTCTGCGGAAGCCGGCATAGGCACAGGTACAGGCACAATATGGTGCAAGCGTGCCTGAACATTTTGGTTTTGGTTGTTTATGATATGACACCCCCATTGTATAATAGTAACGGATGAGACGAGATGAGATTTGGACGATGGCGCATCAAAGGGAAGAAGATGAATATGAGTGAGTAGTGGACTGTCTTGTATTGAGAAGGAAGATGTGAGGTAGGTGCGATGGTAAGGAAGGAAGGAAGGAAGGACATGAATACACCCCTCCAAAACGAGGGAAGGCGATACCCTGGGCCAAAATACCTAACATAAGGTAACTGTTGATACCTTGGTAGGTTAGGTAGAAGTGAGGTAATACAAATAGACGTTATCCAAAAAATTCATATACACGCTTTGACAAATAACATCATCCATCTGCTGCAATACATCACTTGCCATACTGTTCTTCCATCTGTGATGCCCAGCTCTACGTACCTTATTAGTATGCTCATCTACCGTTATTCCCGAACTATCCCCGGGGCAAAAAGAAAACCTCCCAAGATTCTCATCATGACAACCTCTCCACCGCTCTCAACCTCCCATCATGCGCCTAGTCCGACCCTCAGCCTTCGCAGGCTCCTCTTCTTCTCCTCTGAGGCGACTCTACTCTTCCTCACGTATCATAAAAAGTCAGGCAATATCCTTGGTACCTCTCCCCAGATCTCATCATGCTAACCCCGCCATCTTGAAGAAAACGACGTTCTCTTTCTACGTCAACAGGGTGACAAAGCTCCCAAATGGCACCTCACACCCCCCCTTCGCGCCGATACCAAGATAAGTCTTGCGTACGGCGCCTCGATCGATTCGTCTGAAGTCATTGGTCGTCGCGTGCTCGATATTCTGGCTGATAGCTCTGGACGGCCTGTCACTTTGCATGAACCAACTTTGGCTTCGTATATCATTAATAGCCCACGACAGGCTACACCGGTAAAAGACAATGCCAATTGACTTGAGTGATCTACAGCTAACATGGGGACGTCCCTCAGATCTACCCTCATCATGCCAACTTCATCGTATCGCTCCTTGACTTAAACCTCTCCCGACCTGGTGAGGAAGAAAACGACTTAGACACCGATCAGCCACCTCCGCCGTTCGAAATATTCGAGGCTGGTACAGGAATGGGAAGCTTGACGCTGCATCTCGCTCGCGCTCTCCATGCAGCCAACCCAGCTGTGCCTCCTACGCTGCGCAACAACCTCTGTGCTGCGCACTACAAAACAGACGGATTCGGTCTCGATCTCTCCGAAGAAGACCAAGCTTCCCTTGACTCGTACCGCTCTAGTCGTCGCGCCGTGTTGCATACCCTCGATCGAAACCCTAAACACTCGCGCGCCGCCCATAAACTCGTACGAAACTTCCGCCGTTCTCTATATTTCCCCACGATAGACTTCCATGTCGGTTCTATTGACGAGTATATCTCGTCCCGTCTGGCTGAGACGAATAATCAGCCTTTCCTATCGCACGCCATTCTCGATCTTCCCTCCGCTCATGACCATGCCTCCCAAGTTATCCAGGCCCTTCAGCCCAACGGCCTTCTTGTCATCTTCACGCCTTCCATCAGCCAAATTGCCGACTTTCAGACCTGGGTTACTCGCACACGCCAGCCCATGCGCCCCGAGAGAGTTATTGAGCTCGAGGTATCAACGACAGCAGATGGTGTGCTTGATACCGGCGGCGGCAAGGAGTGGGATGTCAAGACTGTGGTCCCTAGAGAAAACCCAGGCGGAGCTTCAGTGCAGGTAATGCGGCCCAAGGTGGGTGACCGTGTTTCCGGCGGTGGGTTTGTGGCTGTTCTGAGGCGATGGTCTCTTGACCCAATGCCTTTTCCAGTCGGATCTTCTCAAGTTGAGAATACCTCTGAAGTTGAAGACACTATCAAATATGAGGACACCATCAAATTCGAGGACACGACCGACGGCGGGCCAGCGAAAAACGAATGATGTTCACGAAATTTGTAACATTCTGTATAATCTTGTACCTACCCAGCAAAGACCTGTAAAGTAGATACCTAGTCAGACCCATAGAGGCTAGGCATAGTAAAGAACAATAGACACGCATCAACGGAAATAGATTAAAGTGGAAGAACAGTAATATGTCGCTTGCTATCTCGTTTTGGCTCCCCAAAGCATGAATGGGTATCTCTATGCAACATGCTCAAATATCAAGTCATTTCTCCTCCACACATTCAATCATCAAGATTTCATAAGCATCTTTCTTTCTTTTCCCCCCTTTGCACTCCCATTCCAAATTGCGCGGAGTGCAATGTCCAGCATTTCCCCCAGATTAAGAAAGAGAAAAAGAAAAGAAAAAAAAGACCCATCCCAGTAAATACCATTGCATCCAGTGCGTGGTCAAACCCGACCTGCGGCACTGAAGATTAATTACAAGTAAAAAGAATAAACGCCTCTGCCACAGAGGGACGAAATGAACAAGATTGTGCTGCCAACTTAGAGCCGTGGCTTGATCTTGTGGTATAGCCTCTTTTTTGAGGAATGGGCTTGCGCCGCATGGAATCTTCCAACCTGTAATGCTTTCCAATTATACATTCTTGCGAAACTTGCGCAATGTTGTGACCGATAAGGAAAAGTAGAGGAAGAAAAGTAGGTTTTGTGTAGTGCTTAAACACTGGTGATGCGCTCAAGAGGAGATCGAGCGCAGCAGACCATGAGCTTCAGACTTGTACCGAGCTCCTCGGACTCAGAAAGCAGAGACTTGTCGCTCCAGATACTTTTTCCAGAAGCGCTCTCTGCTGCGTTTTCGTAGCAGCGTGTGTACCACCATCGGCCAACACGGCTGACCATCTTGGTGATACCCTCATCCGCCAAGGGACTGTTGTCGCTCATCATCTCGGACAGACTTGGCTGATCCTTCTTTCCAGAAGCAGTCTTACCCTTGTCGGTCTTGTTGTCTGAGTGGGTGACGGAGCTTGCCACAGGAACGCCCACTCTTGCTGCCTTGATTGTAGTGAAGCCGACCTTGCCAAGAAGGCGCACGATAAGATCTGCGGTTGACCCGAGACTGGTATCGGGCGTCTTCTCATTGATTCTCTCCTTGAGTCGGCGGACTGTGCGTCGGCCCCGATTACCCATGTTGTTTAGGTCAACATCGAGGATGGATAGCTCGATGAAGCCTCCGGGCTTCAGAACACGGCGAGCTTCCGTGAGGATGTTGCGGTAGTAAGACTCGGGCGCAGCGACAGGAAATCGGTACACAACAGCCGTAAAGCTCTGAGGGGCGAAAGGGAATTTGTCGAGATGAGAGACGTATTGAATCTGGTGGTGGTTCGGGGGGCTGAGAGGGAAACTGGAAGAGGCATTCTTCAGATCTTCTGGAAGAGGAGCACGAGGGGACAAGTTGAAGAAGGTAGCAGCTGGATACGTTTCGGCAGCGTAGAATGACCAGTCATCGTTACCAAGGCCATCGATGACAAGGATCGAATGCCGCTTCAATGATCCCTCAACAGGGACCAATTCATGACGAACATCACTGAAGAGTACATGTCCAAAAGTAAGCCACTTGCTCACTGTCATGGAGCCAACCCTGAGGTTGACCTGTGCGAGTGGTGATCCATCCTCCGACGAGGAACTGGCATCAGATCGCCTTGTCTTGCGGGACGATCGGCTGCTTCGTCGTGACACCTCACCGGTTGTAGCAGCTGCCACCGCCTCTGTGTTAGTGTTCCGGTCTTCATAGCCCGAAACAAACTTGGATACTGAGAAGGGGGTGGTGGGGCTTGGGTGAGGCTGGAAAGCCGCTCTCAGACGCTCAGTCATGTCGGCACTGCAAGTACTGGAGATGGTTGTTGCTTTGGATTGTCGGCTTGCCTTCTTATCAAAGACAATCGTGGGCGACTCCAGAGGCTTCTCCTTGCTAGCCAGCTTCGACTCATAGGTCTCGAGATGGAATGGTGTACCCCTCGATGATGTTGCTGAGGGAAGTGCTTTGCCAGCATCATCTCCAAGGAGGTCATCATACTCATCCCACACCTCGTCTTCTGCAGGCGGGTCATGAGGCTGTGGGATAACAGCAGTAGATCCAGAAAATGCAAGAATGCCAGAGCAGCTTGAGCTTGATGTGCCAATGGTTCCTTCAGAGTCCTTGCGAGGTGAGAAGACCAAGAATTCCTTTTCGACTCGGCTCAAAGCAGGAGGGTTTGAGTCTCTTGAAGAGAGGTTGTTGGTGCTTCCTGCTGTTGAGCCGTCGGTGGTCAGATCTGGAACAGGAGTGGATGGCCTGGAAGGCGAAGGGCCTTTGGCAATCGAGATGGGATCATAGGTCTCAAGGCTTTCGGGCGCCAATTGCATGCTGGACCTGAAAGGTCGAGAAAAGCTCATAGGCGACACATGCTCAGTACGATTGCTCACCACTTTAGGGATTCTCCCGACTTGGGGAAGTCTGCTTCTTTTACCAACATTGGTGCTCATTGAAGGAGGCTGAAGAGTAGGCTTCTTGGACATCAAGGTCTGTTGAGGGACAGGCAGTCGTGGCTTGATCTTAATCTCGACACTCTCCCGTCTTGGGATTTGTACTGGCTCAGCCGGTCGTGCTGGAGAGTTGTTTGACGATCGCATCTCCGGTGTGCCTTGCGCAAGTTCAGGAGTACCGCTAACACTGGGCGACTTTCCATAAACCTCAGCATACCTCAAGACATCTTGGATGTCCATTGGCTCACTGTCCTCTTGTTCAGACGAATCCATCATGGCATAGAAAGCAAGAGGCTTCTTTTCAACCACCTTAACAGTAGCTGAAACCTTATCACTCTGTTTCGATGCTTGTTGGGTCTGCGTCGATCGTCCGAACAAGTTCCACTTTCGAGGCGAGCGTGGTCTCTTGACCAGCTTCTTTGGGGCAGGGTGAGCCGATTTGGCCTCTTGCGAAATCTCCCTTTGCAGCTCGAAATGAGACTCATCAGACATAACACTGGTGTCGAAGCTCGTCATGGGCGAGGATGCATAGCCTGAAGTGTTGATGGGCTGAGGGAGCTTGAGCGGGTCGTCTGGTGAAGATCGCAGACGATGGACAGATCTTCGGAAAGCCAATGTCGACTTCATCGTTGGACCTTCAGAATCGCTACTCTCGGAGGGTCGACGGGCTTCAAGAGCTGGATGTGGAGTGCGTGACATGGGCGATGGCCACAGAGTGTTTCGGGGCTTCTGTTGAGAAGCTGACAAGGACAACGAACTTCCAAACTTGGACTCGTCGGTTGCCAAACTCTGGGAGCTTGCACTTCGGGAAAATTCAGCGCTCGCGTTTCGGTTCTCGATGATCTCACCTCCAGCGATGACCACTGGATTGACACGATCTGCAAAGAAGGAATCGTTGCTAGAACGGGGCTCTTGAGTTACCTGGCTGCTGGGAGAGTTGCGAGTCATGTTGCTGATGCTGCCACTACGTCTCTTAGAAGCACCAATGCGTCCATATCCCTCATGACCAGTGCCAGCGGCAGGACCCTTGCGACCAAGCTTCTTATCCTTGTCATTCTTCTCAGCTTGTGTCGCGTTGGCATGCTTCTTACGACCAAAGAATGGGAATCGTGAGAAGGAGGAGCTTGTCACGTTAGGGCTCGGCGTGCCTGTTGTTCGAGGTGGTTCAAGAGTCTTTCCCTTCTTAGAATCGGCGTTTGGCTTGGCCACTGGTTGAGCATAAACCTCGCCTCTGATAGGAAGCTGGGAAGTTGATGCCGTCCGGCCTCCATGTGTGTACTGTGGCTTAGGAGGTGATAGAGCTCCCGAAGCAGCAGACTCACTTCCACGTCTTTCGGTTGGGAGAGATTGAGTGGAAAGATTGCTGTGAATGACTGGCATAGGGTTGAACAGCTGGGACTGCATGTCGGGGGTGCCATCTCTGCTGGGCCGCGAGGGGGGAACAGCTCTTGGTGAAGCGGAGGATTGGGCGTTTCTCTCGGGAGAAGGAGATCGCAAAACAGGTCTTGATACCTTACGCACCGATTTAGGCGACGAGGTGTCCTCGCGAAAATATTGTGATGATTTCCGTGGTGGAGGACTGGGTGGCGGAGGTGGAAGGTTCTTGGTCTTCTTCTTGATTGTGGCTTCTCGTACAGTTGAGTTCGATGATGAAGAGGTCAACGACTCTCTAACAGCTGCCAGGCCATGGGGATCAACGGCGATAGCATCAAATTCATTAAAACTTCCTCCCGCTCGTCGGGTCACGGGAGGTCTGTTGAGGATAGGACTTTGAAGCCGGTTCTTGTTCTGAGTAGCGCGAAGAGGCGCAATTAGACCGGGAGATTGAGATGCAATTGAAGTTGGCGTGGTGTCGCGACTATACGACCCCGGTCCAGGTGACTCGGAGAACCTAGTAGATGGGCTTCCGCTAGTTCCAGAAAATAGTAAGCTGGCTGGTGTTGGAGGCGGAAGATCATGTGTCGCTAACCGGAACGGAACCTCGATGCGGTGATCCGAGCCATCTGAGGGACGTCGAATGTTTCGATAACGGTCCAGTTCAGGGTAGATCACTGGTGACTTGGAAGGTTTCTTTACCTCGATAACCTCAGCGACTTGGATCTCGGCAGGACTGCAAGTCAGTTCTCTATCCAGGTGAAAGCCGAAGGCAGGGTCAAGAGAGCCCTGTCGCTTATGTTGAGATGACGAAGAAGAGGAATTTGTCCGGGACGAGCCATTCCGTGTGGAGTTTACGTCGCCGGAGAGGGATGACTTCTTCCTGCGCAACACATTTGGGCCAGGCTTTGTGTTGTCCATTGACTGGGCTGATGACGATGATCCAGAACCTCCACGATGGTTGGCAGTTGATCGAATGGATGTCGAAGTAGAAGAAGAGCCCCATGACTGCGCTTGATGATTAAGACTAGGGCGTAACACAGGCTGGGGAATTGATGGTCGTCGAGTAGTAGAAGGTTGAGGAACCCTTGTGCTTGTAGATGGGCGTGAGATGGAAGAGGGCTTCGGTAATGGTCGTGGAATCTCTTCCCTCCTTCCTGATCTGTTGAGTGACTTTGGAACGTTGGACATAATTCCAAGTTCAGGTCCAGGTCCGGCTCCGGCTCCAGTTCCAGTTCCAGTTCCAGTTCCAGTTCCAGCTCCAGGCCGTCTTATGCGAGACGGCTCCAAGTGTCTGGTTGGGAGACCAGATCCCAATCTGTGAGATTCCATCTTCCAACCTTCTTCAAGATCGATTTCGTATACCTAATCCCATATTTTGCGGGGGAGGTTTCTGAATTGGCGTATGATTTATATGAAAGTCAAAGTAACTGAGACCGTGAATCGGAAGAGCGGGCGAGCAGAGAGAGAGTCGTCGTTATTAGTGTGGAGGGGAATCAATCGATACTCTAAGAATTGGTGTGGGTAAACTTAATCAGCTGGAAGAGGCCTAGTTCGTGGGTGATGGTGTGAACAGTGGGATGAACCCGCGTCTAAAGGTCGTAGACGGGAGAGCTGGCGCTTCGGTTGATGTGATGAGTGTTTGAGGTGCGGGCTTTAGCACGGTAGTGTCGTCCAGGGTTGGAGTGTAAGTGGAGGATGAGACAAGGGAAATATAATTAAGTTACTGAGTAGAGATGAGACACAAAGAGAAGAGACAAGACAGACGAGAATATGAAGACAGAGGGAAGACGGCAGTGGCAAAACGAGAGAGCGAATATAGGTAGATATGATAAGAGTAAGAAAGTAGTAGTGGTAGTGGTAGCAGCAGCGGGGAGGCCCGAGACGGAGACGGGAGCATATAATAGGAATAGGTAGTATTTGGGCAATGGACAAGTTTCTGGGGCCATAATCATGAGTGGACGACGACATCTGGTACATGAATACATTGGGGGAAGGGTGAGGGTACATGCAAAGGATGGAGGACTCTGACTGTGGCGTTTCTCCCTCCTCGCCCTATCCTGGGCCTGGTAGGTTGCAGCTACAGGCATTGCCCTGCCAGGCATCGCATCTCGACGGGACCTGGGCGTGGAGTCACCGATGCAGACATTCAGTGGCCGACTGCCAATGCAATGCGATGCGATGCGATAAGTTGACTCATCCGTTTGGTCAGCGAAGAAAAAAGTAGTTGCGGAGCACCTACTCAAGCGTCAACTGCGCCGCGCTCCCTCCTTCGGGGTGCATATTCGTTTTATCCTATGAGAAAGCCCTCATGCCATCTCGAGGTGGTGATTGGGCATCACACCCTGGTAGGGATTTGCACTCAAATCCTGGTCACTTAAAGACCCTGCGAGTGTGTAGTGGGGCCTTGAATGAGAGAGAGACATGTTGAAGAGCCGAAAGAGGCGGATATCTTCAAACGGCTGGTTGGTTGGCTTCCTTCAACACTGGGCTGGACCGTTAACGTTAGTACAGTGGATCTGAAAGGGATGGGCCGATGGCCGCTCATCCTCGACCAATGTTGAATCTGGTGCGACGATATAGCCAAGCCGAGATGGATGGCGGATGGATAGGGATGAGATGATGGGTGGTGAAAGGGTGGGTAAACAATAAAAGGGAGGGCACAGATTTGGAAAGATAAAATCCAACAGCAACAAGATAACATCGAATCAAAACCTAATATGTCTCTCATGAAAAAAAGCCTGACCAAGAACTGATGCGGGTGCAGGGGATAGACCTGACATCTGGTGGGTGTTGAAGTTGGTTGTGTCCCTTTTTGGAGATGATGAAGCTGGCTGAGAGGCGTAGGAATGGTATTCGCAATGACTGGTTATCTTTTCTCATTGACATCTCAAATTTTCAACTGTCAGGGGTATGCATCTATGTCCGGAGCCGAATGATAAAACCGTGGATGTGTGAGTGAGTGAGTGTGTATACGTAAACAGGTTGGGATGAAAAACAACGACACCAACTTAATCTCGATGGGCGTGTAGGCAAGGCAAGGCAAGGCAAGACAAGGCAATCCGTGACTCCGAGGTCGACAGACACACACACACACACTGTCACGGCGCTTGTTCTCTTCTTCAGCACAACATGCGACGTTGTTGGAGGCATATGCATGTCTAAGACATGCATATCAAATGTCTTACTTTGTTCTTCTCCTACAGGCTGATCTGGTCTGTATGTCTCTAAAATGTCTCGCCCGAAACTAGCCTCACCTTCCAAATCCGTTGTTATGATGAGCGTAAGCAAATACAAGGCTCCGAAAATTACCTTCTCGTCTCACCAAGTCAAGTCATCACGATCCCGAATAACAATAACAAGAAAACTACATACACTCTGTATAGCGCTGCATGGACCTTCGGATCCAGTGATGAGTGGAGGTTGAGCTTGTCATCTTTTTTAGAACCTATCTATGGGTAACTACCTAAGCTTGTGTCTGTTTAAAGGAGCCCCGCATTGGGGAAAGTCTATCATTATCGGATCCTTCGTAGGATGATCTGACAGCATTTGTCTCGAATTGTATGTTTGCTCGCCATTTTCGCCATATGACATGAAAGCTCAAATCTCGAATCAACTCCCTCAGTGACACAACGTACTGCATTCGTCGTTGGTCGTGACCGGGGTGAGATCCTGAGGGGAGCTGTTCCCTGTCGGTCAACCACCAAGCCCCAGAACAGCTGCATGAGTTGCAGCTGCAGCCAACGTAGCGGCCGAGCTGGGACAAGAATAGCATCAAAGAGGAGTCCATTGCATTGACGAGACAGTTGCTGGCGCGGAGCGGCGTCTATCTAGACGCGAAAATACTGGGCTTTTGACTAACAACAGCTGTTTGTGCTTGTACGCCTCTCGCGATGTTGGAGCATGATAACTTAAGGTACTCAACGGAACTTCAACAACGGGTATAGTTACAGGGTTCAACGTTCAACCATCCCGCCCTCTCCCGCTCTGAAAATTTGCTTTGTCCCGCGGCCGCGGACTCGTCTCTCACCCTCCCTCCCATTCGTTGAAAGTCCTAACGCAAAGCGCCTGGGAGTGTCAATCGTCAAAGGATTCAACGATGCCATTGGTTGTTGTTCAAGGACTTTCTACCAATGATTCACACGCACTCGCAGGCTCTCGTTTCACTCCATGTCCCGTCAGAATGGACCCCAGGATAATGATAACCATCTCTCCTGCATGTCTCTCCTTGCAAAAACTATGAACGACTAATCCACAATGCGTCTCATCGTTCGCTAACACTCGCAGTACAAACTATGGCTTGCTCGACCCCTGTACGTCGCTATCGACATGGGTACTATAATTCGGCAAAGGCGTAGGTAGATGCGATGACAAGGAGGGAGGGGGCTCAAGTTGGTATGTCCAACAAAACTTGTTAGTCGGCAGATTTCCCACTCATGAGCGAAGCGAATAGCGAATTGCGCGATATCGGTCTACGTATTGGCTACCTAGGCAGTCTCAGTCAAAGTTCACCGCTATGCATTGCTAGTCTCGTGATGAGCACTTTGCAAGATAAGACACCACGAGACCAAAAAAGCAAGCCCGAGTAAAACGGTCAACAGTCAAAAAAGATGCACAACCCTGGCTTTGCGACGTCATTTTAAGACACAAGGCATTCTTGGATATCTCATACGTGCTAGCAGCCTTCTCACGGGACCAGGTCAGGTTCCGAACGTTCGGTGAGAGTTTGAGCCTCCAAGCAGTAGCCCCAGATCGGTCTGTGTGTGGCTAGGCCTAGAGCAAGCTTGGCTAGCGAAGCTGAAAATATCACAGCTTGAATATGTACTGTATAGGTAGTGGCAAGGCGGCAAACGCGTCTTGACGTCGATATCTCACCGATAAACCTGAAAAAACAAGCATGTCGTACCTGGATCAGTCTTAGATCTTGCTGCAGGGTCGACATGATCTGGGAACATGTTTCCAAAAGTGGCTACCAGAGAGGCATCCCATTATGCACATGCAGCTCCGCCACAGAAAATTCCCCATATCCGCCACAGGTTCCCGGGTATTTGAGGCTGGTGGCCCTGATTTCTGGGAGTTGAGATGGCTTCACTGACGTGGCAGATCGCGCGTGGCTGGCCACTCCGGCAGACGGTAGACGTGATCCCTGTCCATGTGGCTTGTCTGTCGGCCGAGCGAATAAGGGTCCCCTGCTCTCTGGCAAAGTCACTCGAATTCGAGATCAAAGTACTCTCTACTTTGGGCAGCGGTGAATGCATGCAAACGGTCCCGATGTGCAGCTTTGCCTCATTGACAACTCATCAAACTGCAATATTTCCAGCCCGTCGTGCGCAAGCCCAGCACCGACTGCACTTTCGGTTGTGAAGCCATTTCTTCGCTTGCGATGATCAAGCGGGCCACGGTCGACACTCGAGCACAACGACGGGCTCTGGGCGTCCAACGGCAACTGGAGTCGCTGGAGTCGCTGGGGTTGTCGAGTGGTCCAATTGCTTAGCCGCCTCTACCAACCATAGGCGCCAGATGGCTTGCAGACCAGGATTGCTTTATCGCGTGTGCAGGGGGTTTGCCATCACCATTGGCTTGTTGTCTGAGACTTGGCTCGAGCTTAGCGTCTGGGAATGTTGACGACCACACGATCAGGCTGTTGGTGATGATGGACCTATCTCGCTTCGTTTTGCTTTATAGTGTCTGCTTTTCTGCTCATCATGTCGCCAACACTGGCCATTGAGACATGGTAGCCACTGCACGTTTGCCCGGCCCTTTTCGGGAGACAATATCCATCGTCCGAGAACGGGGATCGTGGCTTGCGTCGTTCAAGAGACCAAGAGTCCTTTTCGGAGTGCGGGATTAGCGCAGCCGCGGGTTTTTGTTTCTCGTTGGTTCCAGACGTTTTCGAGCTATTCATAATGTGTTCCTTGGCCCGAAAGGTTGGGCCAGACATGTCATTCCTCCGATCAGGGTGTATCCCTTCCCCTATACTCGTCGTTGATGTCGATCTGCTTAATGGCTGCAGATGTTTACGAATCGTCAGCACTTGGGGTATCCTTGAATCTTGACAGGGCTGACTCTCAGAGCCTTGTGTGGTGTTGAAGATATGATGCTCGAGTCTGGCTGTCCAATATGACTGATCGACGCTTGAGTTAAATGAGTGGTCTCCCAGTCGGCCGGCCTTCATCCCACTTACGCAACCACCAGCCTTAAGCTCAGCTATTATCAAAGACACACCTTTTCCTTAAAGAGATCTGAAAAATTTTTCTCTTTACTTTCTGCCTCCCTCCACTAAGATCTGCTAGCTTAACCAAGGTTCACCTCCCATCCATCAGGAGAAAAGGAAGTTGTACTCCAAGTGGCCCTCGAAAAGGGGCATCGCAACACCAGGACCGCGGCACCGGCAGTCGTGCGACGGCGCACAAGTATCTCGGGAGCTAGAGTCAAAGGAAGACTTCCCCGTCATGGAAGCTCAATTCCGCCGTATATGTAGTGGGACCCAAGCAAGGTCATGGTGTTGAGTCTTAGTGGATATGCATGTCAAGCTTCAAGTCAGCCTGGCCCCATCTACGGCTCGCATCCGAAGAGTCTGTGCCGTTCCAGTGAGAAGACTAGCAGCAAAGGGGTTAAACTAATCGAGACCCATAGCGTCTATTAAGATATCGAGCTTGGAAACTTTGTAGCTCCTTAGTTGTAAAGTGTAACCATTCGGGTTGTGCGGCTTCTTCCGACTGCAAAGGATGATCCCACTAGGACCTCGCTGGATGTAAGGCCACCGTGTTCGAACAATATCGAGATAGGGGTATGAGGATCGTCCTGATGGGGAAAAAGTCCAAGCCTTCTTGTATGATGATGTGAGTGTGAAGGAGAAAGACAGGCGTGCATGGTATGTCACCCAATATCCGAATCCTGCGGTGCTTGAATATTGATTGACCATATCAGTGTTGGAAACATGTACCTCGAGCTTTTTCGGGTCACAGGTTGACATCGCTGGTAACTTGAAGATACTCATTGCCCTGCCCTTTGACAGTTGCATACCGGGTTGTCTTTTCCGTGA
The DNA here is from genome assembly GCA_033439405.1 of Fusarium sp. NFCCI 5145. NCBI lineage: Eukaryota > Fungi > Ascomycota > Sordariomycetes > Hypocreales > Nectriaceae > Fusarium > Fusarium sp. NFCCI 5145. The sequence continues at coordinate 42,031 of JAWDHB010000105.1, forward strand.
ACTGTTTTACCTAGACTGTTCATTACAGCTAGTTAGATCTGATAGAAAACAACTCACTATGAAACTTCAGACTATGGCCGACAGTGGACATTGATCAAACCGAAGACGCCGATTTCCTCTTTATTCATTTATCCTTGATAGTCTGCGCTTGAAAAACAAAATGTTGTACAACCAGAAAATACCCATTCACATAAGTCTGCCTGCGCCGCCTTGCTTCACCCTAGTCTCTTGAAGACTCTTTTCCTTTGTCGAAATGTTGTATCGCATTGTGGTTGTTGACGACTACTAATTTCCAGCAAACCTAGCAGCGCGCTTCTCTGCCTTGGCTTTCTCTGTTGGGTCGTTAAGAATGCCACTTCGAGTGGCCGTGTTATCCTTTCGGGAGCCGCCATCGCGACCGCCATCGCGACCACCCCGACCTCGTCGTCGACCGCCGCCGTTTCTTCGATCAAGGCTCTGTCGCTTTCCAGGGCGGTTTCCTTCACTTTCGGTGTTGCGGTCTCGACCCCGCTTTCGCGAGCGCTCTGGAAGCGCAGAGTCGAGAGTGGTGGCAAGTTCCTTCTCGTCGAGGCCGAATCGCTTCGCACGGTCAGCGCGCTTGATCGCGTCCTCATCCTCCTCAATACCAAAGCGCTTGGCGCGTTCAGCACGCTTCTTGGCTTCTTCGTCGGCAGCAGTGGACGATAGACCAATGGCATAAGACTTTTCGGCCTCAGAGGGAGCTTCTGCTGTCTCGGCGGACTTTTCTGTGGCGGGCTCCTCAGCTTTGGCGGCCTCAACGGGTGCTGCCTCGGTGGCAGGGACCTCAGCAGCGGGCTCGGGGGCAGCGGTGGAAGCGGCAGGAGCAGCAGCGGCAGGAGCCTCGTCGTCACTGTAGCTGATCTCGTCCTCCTTGTTCTCAGCTAGAGGGTAGAATTAGTCGATGTTTTGGATGCGACGCGCGCGAGGGGATAAATCCCATATCTGATGGCGGATCACGTACCGGGCTTCGCCTCGCTTTCGGACTTCTGGTCGTTCTCCTGGAGCCTTGCGATGAGATCTGCCTTGTTGCCCGTTTGAGGCAGGCCCTTCTCGGCCAGCAGCTTCTTCAGCTCGGGCACCTTGAGTGACGAGTACTCGGCCATGTTGCGCAAGGAGATTGGAGCGCGTTTAGAGGATATTGGAGAAGGTTTGGGATAAGTTCAATGTCAAGCTTGGACTGTGATCAATTGCGACTTTGATTTCGAAAGTTTGATGAAAGAAGAAGAAAAGTTTTTGCTGCTTTGATGGAGCGGACGAGGGCAAGGTAGGTAAGGTACGCGCCTCAAACAAAGAATGGGATAGGAGCGACCCACAGTGATTTGAGCGTCATCTAAATTGGCGTAAAGTCTTTCTTATCTTATCTCTTAACAATTCTCGTAAAATGGATACCAGATACCTACAGCAATGCGTCTTCTTGGGCAGACAATGAAATATCTGTCTAGATTTTCAAGAATAGTCTTATATATTTATTGAATTTCTTTTGTTAAAGTCACTCTTTGACATCTGAACGAGATTCCTCCCTATGATACCTACTAACAACACAACACAAATGGAAGCTGTCTGTTCGCGGGGGGATGTGCACGGACCATACAGCTCGCAAAGAAGCTCTACGAAGCTCTTATCCCCTTTCAGAGTTATTTAACAGGTAGGTATGTAGGCCTCATGAGTCTCAGTCGCACTGCAGACTCAGACAAATACAATATCACGCCTCACTTATGCAAGTTTACTCATTGGGCAACGGGTCCTCGAAAAATGTTGTCCAAAAAGGGCAGTCATAACACATGCTCTACAGCACCTGGGAGTAGTTTGCATGGACAAATGCTAAACCAGAGCAAAGGGAGAAGGGCAGCCTAGGTTACCACATGATCTCAATATTGGATGGTTGTCGAGGGCCTCACCTCACCTCACGTGGCTATATCGAGAGTACATTACCGATGTAACCCCAAGAGGGCCTGTACAGCTGAGCACGCCTATTTCGTGTACTTGCATACAGAGGCATACAAGATGTCAGAGAAGTCGGCCCAATCTCTTGCTGTTAACGAATCTATGTGAATAGAGAGTGATGTATGGATAGTATTAACAGGATAATAATAATAGCAACGTGGAATTTAAAGATTCCCCAGAGTTCAGAGTTACGTACCTACCTAATGAAGGTACCGTACCAGCCTGTCCGAGTTCCGGATCCCGGCCAGCGCTCCACACTTGATACCCTTTTTTTGATGGTCCACGGTCCACAGTCCACCAGGGGAAGGGAAAGAGGACATCGAGTATCACAATTGAACGATTTCTTGGCCTTGGCGCTTTTTACGGTCAGGAAGTTGTGGTTTGATTGATCCTCCTTTCCCCTATTTCCCACTTACATCATAGAAAGGAGCCGCGTGTCAAGTTATCTTGGTACCTATTTCCTTGAAGGAGAAGAAAAGTGCCACAAGTAGCACGCCACTTGCTTGCTCTTGCTGGACTTCACCAACCTGACCTTAGTTGACACGGACTATCATCTGGCCTCGTCCCCTCCCGTCCGTCCCCACGATTTGTCTGTCGATCGATACATCACCATTCAACCAATATCAACATTTGCAGCTGCTACTTCACAACTCGAAGAGACAACCCTCGCGACTATCCCGATAGCTTCAACTCAATCGGTAGACCCGGGCGCATCATTTCATCCTCTCTATTCCCAACTTAGCTCCTCTCAATCATGCAATAGCACCCAACTCGACCCCTTAGAAGATGCGAAAAGTTCAGCCTGTCATTCAACTCACGAATGCCCGTTTTGAACGCCTTTACTTGGCCGTCCCTGCTTGAAGTGGCCCGAATTCATACTTAGATTCCTCCCGAACCATTCCCGTCGTGGAGCTGACCTCTACTAAATAACTATCACATCATGACTCGAAGAATTGTATGTCCCCAAGTTCTTTCCAAGTCTTTAGGGCCAGTATTGGTCCATATAATGCTGTCGACTAACCATATTCTCATCACTAGGTTCGAACAGCTGCTCAGCTCGCTGGCGCGGCTATTTTTGCCTTCATCATAATCGCTTTCCTCGACCGCAACTATCGCGTCCTACCTAATTCGATCCATGGCTATATGCCCTCCCACCACGCCGGACTTGTTGTCACCGATGTCACAATAGCCACATGCTCGAGTGTTAATCCCTTCTCTTCGTGCGATCAGGGCAAAGAATGGACCCGAGTCAACAAGGAGCTTTATCTTGGAAAGACATGGACCACAAGCGCCTATATGTACGTCATGCGCAAGCATGAGGAGGACCTCACTGAGGAGGATCGCGTTGTGGTGGATATTGCGGTCGGTCGACTACAACCTCAACCCAAGGGAGAAACGGATGATTCGTGGGAAGCTCGCCCAGCTGGCATTTGGATCAAGCGTTCGGCCAAGAAGAAGGCTAGCGATTCGAAGCAGGCTGTGACTGATCTCGATGTTTTATTTGGGGATGATGCTGTCGAAGCAAGAGATGGATATACTGTCACGGGGACACCTTTGCTCCTGAATACGGGAGGCAGCCTACTCTGTGTTCAGCTGAGCGTGCGCCGCGGCCCTCCCCGGGAGGTCAAGAAGCCAACGCCCAGGTTCGGAAAAGATGGTCGATTCAAGATTATGCAGATCGGTGATCTGCATCTCAGTACCGGGGTTGGCGAATGTCGCGAGGCAGTTCCCGATTCCTACAACGGTGGTAAATGCGAGGCAGATCCCAGAACACTTGATTTTGTTAACCGAGTACTGGATGACGAGAAGCCCGATTTGGTAATTCTCAGTGGTGACCAAGTCAACGGCGATACGGCACCAGATGCACCTACTGTCAGTGGTTTGCCCAACTTCGATGTCGCTTTATCCATTTCTAACCTTTTCTAGGCCATGTTCAAGATCGTATCACTTCTGATTGAACGAAAGATCCCGTATGCTGCCATTTTCGGCAATCACGATGACGAAGGAACCATGTCTCGTGAGGCTCAGATGGCCATTATGGAAACTCTGCCATATTCTCTCTCCATTGCTGGACCAGCTGATATTGAGGGTGTTGGTAACTACTATGTCGAAGTACTGGCTCGTGGGAAGACAGACCATTCTGCTCTGACCATCTATCTCCTTGATACGCATGCTTACTCGCCCGATGAAAGAAACTTTCCTGGCTACGACTGGGTTAAACCTAACCAGATAGAATGGTTCAAGAAGACGGCCGCAGGTCTTAGGAAGAACCATAACGAGTACACCGGTCGTCATATGGACATCGCCTTCATCCATATTCCCTTGACTGAATATGCCAGCCCCGAGTTACCCCGTGTTGGTGACTGGAAAGAGGGAGTCACTGCTCCCGTATATAACTCTGGTTTCCGCGATGCCCTTGTCGAGCAGGGCGTCGTCATGGTCAGTGCAGGACAGTAAGTTTTGAACACCTCCTCTATCAATGGAAACATTTAACCGATTTTGTAGTGATCACTGCAACGATTACTGCTCCCTATCTTTGATGGGCGAGGGCGAGACCAAGGTCCCTGCTTTGTGGATGTGCTACGCTGGCGGCTCTGGCTTTGGCGGCTATGCCGGTTACGGTGGTTATCATCGGCGAGTACGACTATTTGAGGTCGATTCAAATGAGGCCCGAATCAAGACTTGGAAACGTCTCGAATATGGAGACATAGCTGCCCGTATACACGAGCAGATTATCGTCGACGGCGGCAAACCTCAGCCCATCCCTCTCGCTTCATGAGCTTACGACACTCTACTTCCTCTAGGGGGGCATATCTTCGCCCAACCCCTTTCTGAACTTCTTGCATTCGTTGAGATGATTAGCTGCCACGCGTTTATAGACTGGGGTGGCCCTTTTGTTTATGAAAAGATGTATCGTTGGATGACATCAAAGAGCATGCTGCACATGGGGGTTTCTTGTATAACAGTTAAAATATCCCACTGTTTGCATATAGCAGCAAACAGAGTTTTTGGCGGCATTACGCAATACGGCCTTGGGATGGGGAACGGAGTTGTTTTGGTTGACTGGAATACCACATATGAGTCTAGGACTCAGTTTCTTGGTTTATTATGCATCGAGTTGTTTCAGGATCGTGACTCCATGATGATTATAATACACACTGTAGATCCGGAGCAAAGAACAAAAACACACTTAAAGGCATCTTACAAACAAGGTCATGTCCAACTGAGGCAGATATGCTTATGCTATAATTCATATTGTCATCCGCTATATACTTCTTCTCTCCTTACTATGTATCTCTCCACCGTCTTCACCATGTTCGCTGCAAAGAACTACCCAAACGTCCTCCTCATGCTGTCCTCCAAAATGTATGCAAATGTGCTCCTCCCGGCCCAAGATTTCACCAGTCGCCCGGGCCATTGTCATCCAGACGCCATCCGCCCATGTCTAGATGCGTTTACGCAGAAACAAGTTGATATACATAATCAGATTAAAAAAGCCTCCAAGAAAAGAAAAAAGAAAAAGTGGTATCGCTAAGTCTCGCCGCATGCCATGCACCGAGAAAAAGAACAAATGTAAAAAATGATGGTGTGCTGTGCAACACCGGGGATATCAAAATGGGATAATTAGTAATGCAATAAGCCTGGGATGACCCAGTGATGCGAATGTGCTTGCAGTCGAGTAATGAAATGTTAATATGGTTAGAGAGTGATTTAGATGGTCATGACTTCTTGGTGGACAAGTCTCAGTACCCAGCTTGCTTCCGCAACGCTGGCACACTGGAAGCACCACTTCTTGACGTTGCCGCCTGTAGGGCCCGTAGCCGGAACAACGCCGACAACGCCGTTGCTGTCCTTCATCTCCTCCCAGACGCCGCAAACGATACCGCGGCTGCCCATGGGCGTGAAGCATCCACTGCCCAAGACGGCATCTAACAGGACCTTGGGTTGTTCCGAGTCCTTGCGTGGGATAGTAGTAACAGTGACACGCTTTTCCATACCGTGATCGGCGCGAAGAGCCTGGTGCCAGCCTGGAGGAGGTCGTCGGATGGAGAGTCTGCAGTTGCCAAAGTCCTCCCACTTGGCGGCGGCGACGAGGAGATGCAAGCGGATCTTGAGATCTTCAGTGCCAAAGCTTGCAGGGCCACGACCGCTGTTCTCAACACTGATGGAGGGCGAGCGTGGTGTGTTGCCGCCATATGATGAGGATCCAGGAGTGTTTGTGCCGCCGTAGCGACTGTTTCGGTTAACAGAGGAACGGGCCAGACTGAAGGGCAGGCCACGTCCAGTGAGTCTCTTGAGGAAGCTAGAGGCGGACAGAGTAGACGAGGGAGTAGTGCTTGCACCGTCCTGGGATTGGGCGGGTGCACGAACTGAACCACGATAGCTATTCTTGCGGCCGAACCAGCTTCGTCGTCGGCTACTTGTGTCGTCATTCTCAGGGGGTGGTTTATGTTCACCAAAGCTTCTGAAGCGCGCTTCATTCTCGAGCTGGATGAACTTCTGGTTGTTGAGACGAGCGTGGTGAACTGACATATAAAGGTTGTAACAGTCAGGTCCGGTTTGGCATCGGAAGCGGAAGTTTCCTCCGCCGTGTGAGCTGGAGAGCTGGCAGTCTGACCTGACAGACGAGCGGATTTCGAGGTCGACGGCTGTGCTCTGGCGGATGAGGACGAGGGGAGTGAGGTCGAGTGCGAGCATTGGCTTATCTCCTTGCTCAGCTCCGCTGTGGACAGCATAGGCCTCAATCAGACCAGGAGTGACGATGACTTCGAGGTTGCCTCCAGAAATATCCTTCCACAGGCCCTTGTCAGACCACCTGGAGATAGTAGCAGTGTATCTTGTGGCCTTCTCTTCCGGAGCGATCTTTTGTCCGTATAGACCGGCTTGAGAAGCAGAATTGGATGGTGCCAAGCTATCGATTGAGCCAGATACGATGGACTCATGGAGCTCATGTCTTTGGTGCTGATCGTGAAGAGATCCTTCCTCTTCCAGTGTTTCAAGTTGAGATTCCAGCTCTTCTCTAATGACGTCTCGAGGTGGATGTTCATCTCTGATGCTAACTCCAAGCTCGGTCTCTGGAAGATCCAAACTCTCAATATCATCATCGGAGGAATCGTAACTGTAGTCAGATTCGGTAAAGTCATCCTCAGTTTGATCACAACTGCCTGTGATAGATGTGCCAGATATCGATGACTGGTCTGAGGGGAGATACTCATGCTTGAGAGGAGAGGATCCACGGCGCTTGACGCGACCATTGCTGGGGAGCTCCAGAGGGGGTGGCTTGCCAAACTTGGACTTGGAAGCAGGTTGCTGACTAGGGCTTGGGCTGAGGGTTCGATGAGCTGGAGGTGGTGGTGCGCCATCATCTCGATATGATGCACTGGTTTGGCTCTTGCGAATGTTGAGGGGATCAGGCTGCATGCTCTGAGAGGTCATGGGCCTTTCCTCATATCCGTAGTCATATTGTGTTGGTGTCTTTTGTTGATCATAGTGGTCAGGCGACTTCAGAGGAGGAGGAGTTACTGGAGAAGCCGATCGAGGCCGGTATCTGGATGGCAATGCTCGCTTAGGTGTGGTCGGGCTGGCTGGAGGTGACTCGGCAGCAGATGAGCGGCGGGAGTGTGAGTTTCGAAGAGATTGAGCAGAATATTTGCGAGAAGATCCTCGGACGCCCACTGGTACATCTGGCATCCGAGACTGCGGGTAGGGTTCTTCATCATCAATTATACTTGGCTCTGGCTCTCTGGGAGGTACGGGAGAAACAGGGAGGATGTCGAGCCAGTCCAGAATCTGATCTTCGTTATCGGTCGTGAGTGTGAGCAGCTCGTGCCATGGCCTGTCGTTGTGCGATCCACGTATCATGACAACCATGTCAAAATTGCCATCTCCAGTCCTGGCTGAGATCAACTCGATAGGCACAGGAGGGAACAGAAGGTATGATCTGCCCTTGACTCCGTTCTCACGGATCAGGATATCACCCTTGTCTTCAGGGTAACGCTGGTTATCTCGGTGCACCAGCTCGATTTGACATTCGAGACGCTGGCCATTGGAATGTGCCAAGTCAAAAGAGAAGAAGTCTTTGGCGCTGACTTGACGTGATGGCTCAATATACACAGCCTCCATAGGAGCAAGTGTTCGAAGATCTCGTGATCGAGTAGTGTCGGTATTGATCGCGTCTTCATCTGTCAACCGAGCCATTTCTTCTCGGTGTCGACGGCGAGCCTTTTCTTGGAGGTCCTCGAAGTCGTTTAGGAGATCATAAGTGTCGTTTGTTCCCAGAATCGAGTCGACACATTTAAAGAACTTTGCAATCTGCTTGAGTCGGAGTAAGGGTCTTTTGAGAAGATGAGCCACGTCAACACGCTCTCCTGTGGCGTCAACGATATCTCCAGACTCGTTTCGGGGCATGGCACCGACGAGGGAGTCTTCATCCTCTGGGGCTCCAGCTGCGGGAGCAAGGTTGACGACAAGATCCTGGAAGCCCAGCCTCCAGGCATCGAGGTACTTGTGGTAGATAGGGACAACTCCATGGCCCCATGAAGCTAGACGGCGAATGTCTTGAATAGGGGCTTTGCGGTGTGCCATTTGAAGCTTCTCGAGGGCAACACCCATGTTCACCACAGACTTAGAAAGAGCATCTGCTTTGGTGACTGGGGAGCCAGCGCCAAAAAGCTCATTTGCGTTTTCGCCATTAACGACTTGTGATAGAAGGACTGGAATAACACCGTCGACCAGCGTCTTCAACTCTCTAAGGTAAAGGCTCTCATCTTCAGCAAATTCTCTGAGCAGGTCGTCATTTGTCACATCTGTGGCCCCACCCCGGCTCTTCCGCATGCTGGGTCTCGAGCGGCTACTTGTGATGGCGCTGGGGACGTTCTTGTCATCGGGAAGAGAGAGGACTGATACAAGATCGGAGTGACGAGTCAGCCGCCGTTTTAGGCCAGATCCCTGGCTCTTGGAATTTGAACGAGAATTCGAGCGTTTACTTTCTTTTGTAACACCGGTGGATTGCGTAAGAGTGGATTGTGTGACATCAGAGGTAAGATCCGATTCGACAGCGTTGGAACCCTCCTCAGAAAGAATCGTTGACAACTCATACTGACCTCTAGTTGGCGGAGGAAGACGCGGGCCCGCCATTCGAGCTGACGGCAAGGCGGATCGATCATCTCGGTTTTGTTCTGGTTCTCGAGCAGGTTCTCGCGGTTGCTCTGGAGAACGGGGCTTCTTCTTCTCTTCCAAAGGAGACGGTGATCTGACACTTCTGGATTTCTCAGTCTTGGATAGTTCTGTTTCGGTCCAATTCTCGGAGTCGTCGTACGTGAGCTCGTCATCGTAGCGGGAACCTTCATGGTGATAATCATCATATTTCGATCCTTCGTATTTTGAGTCATCATAGCGAGAATCATTATATCTAGAGTCGGTATAGACAGATTCGGGCTCGTCATCGTAAGGCCGTTCCTCTTGACTTTGATAAGGCTTGACCTTGGGAAGAGAATTGCCTGATTCTCCTGTGAAAGCTTCCTTGAGCATTCCAAAGAGCGAGTTTTTGGGGCCAGACTTGACAGGTGAAGACGTAGTTCGTGTTGCTTTCGTTCGCTTTAATCCAGAACCGCCTGGGGCCTTTGTTGGTGCCTTTGTATCTTGCCGCCTCGGTTTGTTCTTGACTTCAGGCTCTGGCGAAGGTGCTGGCGAGGACTCGGGAGAGACCTCTGGTGTTGTCTCTTTGACAACGGCGGGTTCAGGATGTGGTTCAGGTTTTGGCTCAGGCTTAGGCTTAGGCTTTGGGGTGGACTTCTTCGGTGGCTCAGGCTCTGGCGATGATACCTTGACAGGCTCAGGCTTAGGTATAGGCGATGGTGCAGATTTCTCTTTGGCAGGTTCCTTTGCTGGCTCTGGCGTTACAGGTAATTTTTCGGCCGATACAGCCGTGTCCGGCTTGCTCATAGTCGAAGACGACACTCTTCGCTTCTCATTGCGGGATGCACGGCGATGGCTCTTGATTGTCTCAGGGGAGGATAGCTTATCTGGTACCTGCTCACTCAGAGGTGTTGTGGCTGGCTCAGATTTGGACTCGGCTTTGGGCTCTTCAACGAAAGGGTCGACGGTGGTGTTAAGCCACTTTTCGATGCTTCGAGGGTTGTTCGGCACAGAGTCTCTCGGGGGAGGATGTTCGTTCATTTCATGAATCATTTTGTTGGCACCCTCCATCACCTTCTTGAGAACCTTGGGCACTGACTTGAAGCTTGTGTTCCTCTCAGGCTTGGGGCGAGCAGGACGAATGGGACGGCTTCGAAGAGGTCCACCACGAGCTCGCAGAGGAAGATCGAGTTCGGTAAAAGCAGAGTTGCCCCAGGGAATATCTCCAGGGATATCGGCTAAGGACTTTGCCAGAATGCTGGAAGAAAGATCGGAACCATCAAGCTGAGAGGGCTCGATAGTAGAGTCGTCTTCAGGTACCCACGTTTCCTTGCCCTTTTGTTTTGTCGTGGGGGGTTGATAACTCTTGGGTCGAGATTTAGACTTGTTTGCCGATACACTCCTCTTCTTAGTTGGGGTGTCAACTACCGAATCATCCTCGATTACTTCGATAAACTTGTTTGTCGAAACTTCAGACGGGTCCTCTATGACCTCGATCTTGGATTTATCTGACTGCGACTTCTTCATTTCCCGCTTCACGGAGCTCATACTAGGTCTCCGTGAGCTAGGAGCAGATTTGAGTCGTAATCTTGCAGTGCGCACGGAGGTTCCGGCGTTGGACGAGATATCGCTCATGGGTCTTACTCGGATTCCTTCATCGTCAGTGAGGGTTGTCCTGATGGCTTTCACACGAATACCGCCATCATCACGGTTCCTCTTCTGCCGCATAGGCTTAACCCGAATCCCATCATCAGGGCCCGGTGTTGATTTGGCAGATCGTGCTGTAGTTACCCGACTACTGTTGAGATTGCTCACTGTCAATTCGCTGTCGCTCATGAACTCGCTATCGGTATCATCCATCCATGGTCTTGCTCCCAGCGACTTGGAAGACTTGTGACTTCTTGGTGCTGGTGGATCCGGAATCTCAACCAACTCTGCCCATGCCTTGACTCTGCTTGCGACGCGAGGATTAGCAGCAGTGCGCAAGACAAAGTCTTTTGGTATCTTGGCTGGCCCAGGGGTCTTGGCAGGTGAGGTCTTTTTGGTTACATGTTTTCTATTCCTCCGCCAATGTTCGTCGCTAACAACACGTTTCTTGGGCGGCGGTTTCACTGGCGCTGGCGTTGGCGTCGTTGGTGTCGCATCAGGCGTGGCCTCGTCTCCAGTGGCTAGACTCTCCTTCGTTGTATTATTAGGTCGTTTAGCCTTCTTCCTCATCTTGATGCGGACTCGGTCCTCCTCTGTTACACTCTGAAAATCCTCATCTTTGAATGCAACATCAGGGGGTTCTGTTGCTGCGTCATCAGGGGTATCCTCCATAGCAGCAGCATTCGCCTTCTGCCATTTCTTAACCCGATCCCGGACACCATTGGGAGGTTGGATGCGCTTGACTTGAGATTGCTTCATCTCATGGCGCAGCTCGGCTTTGACGGCTTCCAAGCTCATTCTCCGCTGACGGTCGGCAGCCTGTCGAGAGGCTGAGGGCCGGCCCAGGAGGAAATCATGGAGTAGTGTAGGCTCTCTGGTCGACTTAGCGCGCGGTCGGCCACGTTGTGCGACAGGTGGTGCCGACTTTGGCGTCTCCTTTCCATCATTATCGTCGGTTCCGGGAGGCTTCTGGGGCGTCTCAGGAGTCTCAGGGTCGAGCACAGCTTCTTCTACAGCTTCCTCTGGAGAGGTGGGGTTTGACGATGACATGATCTCAGCTACCTAGAAGATAAAAACTGGTGAGCTTATTTTCCAGCCTCTCGTGGCGGGGAAACACGATTGTGCGATGCGCTTGAGACGGGCGAGCTCGCGTAAGACTCGTACCTGGAGGGTGGTAACATGCTGTGCAGCTGTCGAGAAGCGGTAGGGTTCCCAGCTGAGGCCGAAGTCGCTCTCTTGATTGTTCGCGACAATGGCTCGTTCAAATATTCAATCTACGTCGTTGGAAAGATGCTATCGGACCGTTCGGTAAGGTTTACAGCAAACTTTGGAGAAACAACGAGGGGGCGGAGTAGCCGTTTGAATTGCACATGCAAATGAACAGCGAGAACGAATGAATAGTATAGCGGGTGAGGTGAGTAAAGGGAGGGGAAGGAAAAGGTTTGGATTACAAAGACAATGGCAGAAATCTTGCGTAAATGATAGGAAATGGAGGGTTCTCCAAAAGGGAAATGTACCGCAAGATTACGATTGTTGTGCCATCCACGTCTTGGGCCGTTGGAGGGACCTTTTGGAGGTTGTGTCGTTGACCTTGGACTTGGTCATTATTGAGGTGCGGGTGTCCCAGTAACCAAACGGGACCCACCTCAAGCTCAGTGTAAACAACATTTGAGACCATCCCACCTATCATGGTCAGGGATAGAGGGATGTGGCGCTGGAGTGACAGGGGTCATTACCAGGGCTTCAGTGGGTCATCATTTAAGCCCTTGGCTGCAGATGAGTGGATTTCAGCGGGTAGCTGCTGCGTGATAGGCCAGCGGGCTCTGAGAGTCAATCATCTGTCCAAGCCTCCCGAACCTGGCTGAACCCGATCTCCCGGTGCTACTGTATCGGCCAATTTTCTCCAACTGACTGCCGTTTTGCCTGGCTCGACGTGGAATGGATCTTCGATAAGCTTCTTTTTTGTGAGCTGGAATGTCTTATGCTTCTATGACCGTTCTATCTTCTTTTCTTTTTGCTGGATAAGCAAGCCACCTCGGTACACCTAATGTTGCCCAGCCTGTCTATCTGGAATCCATCTCAGAGCCGACTCAACTGCTGCGTTACCACTCAATTACGCATACATACATGATCAATGGACAACACAACCTCGACATGGGTAACCCTCCACTCTCTTGGCCAAACAGCTGCTAGCCTCAATGCGCCATCTGTCCTAGTTTTTGTTGCTGACGACAGCCGCCGAAAGAGAACAAAGACCAGGCTGGCCAATCTGCGTTTTCGATGCAGCCATGTCAGTTTCAGCTATTGACTCGATGTGTGTATCAGATATCCAAGTTTCTGATGCATTTTAGACTTTTCGTGAGGTTCTGACAAGCACGCGGCAAGCCTGCTTCTCCCGTTGGGCATCCATGGATCAGATCTTGATCTGGTTCGCTGTTCTTTGCCCAGTTATAAACAAAAACAAGGATCTTGTTGCTTGAGCTTTTAAGCGAAAAGCATGAGCCTTCTACTGTCTGCCAAGTACGTATACCGCTCTTTAGTTGACCCGCAAATGGATACTGGCCATCAACAATCCCCTTGACTGTGAGGGATAAAGGTTTCAAGGCCCTGGAACTCTCTGGAATCGTGGCGCCGGCATAGGTACCCTGCCGAGATCTCAACGTCTGCGTCCATACCTTGTCAGGGTATTTCAGCTCCTGTTGACAACTAGTGTCTCGAACCTGGTTATGCTTCAAGTGCTGTCTTCAAGTCACCCGCTACCTTGTTGAGACTGCTTACCCTGTAACAAATAGTGACATTGCAATAAAACGACGCCAAGATTATCTCGCTGGAATTTACTTGAGCCGAGATTTACAAAATATTATCTTATATTAGAGGCTAAAGCGTTTACATGAGAGGTTGATGCAAACTATATCTGCATTTGAAGATCAGTTGATGATATTCCATAGCGATATAAACAATTTCGCCAAAGGAATGGAATCTCGGAACCACCGCATAGTTGGATTACAATGCATTATCAAAGGCGTGTCGCTTAACTGATAAGTTCTCAGTTCCTCCTCGAGACGTGACAGTCTAGAACTCGGTTTTCGGCATCTGGCACCAAACCTGAGACTATTTTCTTCTGTGTGCCACAAGACGAACTATGCCAAGGACATTTGTCGCGAAACCTGGCAGCCCATCCTTCAGTCGTCACTTGATCAGCTTTGATACTACTTAATCGCATACTCATCGTGCCAAAGAAGAACAGCCAAAGATAGGTGAGACAGGAAACCAGCCGCAGCCCTCGTCAAGGTGACCGAGAGGATGAGTCTCAGATGAAATGCTATCCCCAATGTTCGTATAGTCATATACATTCCTCACGAATACGGAATGCTTAATGGATACGTTCTAGGCCGGATTCTAAGACATGATCAGCCTTCAAACACAGAGTCTGTGCCACGTAGTTTTCGAAGCAGACAGTCATGGAACCCAATGTACTGGGTCATGATACTGATATGATCTCAAAAGGTTCAGCTACTGTTAAGACAGCTACCTGAATTAGGAAGGATTTCTTATCCGTTTCCATAATCTCATTCAGACTCTTTTTTAATTTCATTGTAGTATCCTTCGTATCGAGTCATTGATCGGCTGGTGCCAAGACAACCCGACCAACAGCGAAGTCACGAGGTAAGTGGCTATGGCAGTTGATCATCAGCCTTTGTCTGAGAAGATCGAGAACTTTGTGTCACGAGGTACAGTAGCATCGAGAATACCACAAAGAGGAATGCCACAAAGAAATCGATTGTTCAAGCTAAAACCAATGTATTGTATTATCCCCCAAATCCAAATAGGTATCGAAAGCGGATTGCTCCAGAAGAAATGTAACTATGAGTATGCGTATGCCAGCTATGTGTATGCCCCAGCTTCAATCCTCCGATGAATGCTCCCAGTAAATGCAAACCAGACAGATAGGTATCCTTCCTAGACCAGGCATTGCTCCTGATCCTTCACTCCCGCCATGCAAGCCTTCAACGCCACCCATGCAGATGCAACCCGAGAAAATGCTGAAAGGAAATAATACGAAAAATATGCAGACCTGAACGCCAACCTATGCAGTATCCATCCATCCATCTCCCTTAGACCTCCTCAGCGGGCAGCACGAAGCGAACCTTCTTGTTCAACTTGGCCTTCTTCCCCTTTGGCTTCTCACCCTCGTCATCACCGTCATCGTCGCTGGTGTCGCTGCGAGCACCGACACTGCTTCCCATCTCACTCATCATCTCCTCCTCGGTCTCTTCCTCGATAGACCACACATCGGGGCTTGGTTCCCGCCACAGTTGTCCTGGCCGACGTGTTGCTGAGTGTCCTCGTGAGCTGGCTCCACGTCGTCCACGCCCCCTGGACCGACCACGCAGCTTCGGGCTGCTTGAGAGGACGTTGGGCGAGAGAAGAGTGTTGTTGGTAGTTTGGTTAAAAGCTGGGCTCTTGGGACGGACTGGTGGGCGGCTGTTGGCGAAGAGGTCTCGAAGAGAGAGCAAGCCACCGTGCTTGTTAGGCGAGAAGCTAATGTAGTTCTCTTCATCGTCATCATCTTCATCCTCATTGTTGGATTCTGAGATCTCAGAGCTGGAGTCGGGCGACATAGGACGGAGGCCAGGCTTGCGCAGTCCATCGAGAGTTGATGGACTTACACTGCGGACAAAGGGCCGAGGTGAACTAGCATCCTCAATACCCGCATCAAAGTCTAGCAAGACATCGTCCAAATCGTCGTCATCAAGGAGAGGCGCCGGTGTAAGAAAGTATGTAAGGGGATCATCGTCGATATCATCCAGAGATGGAAGTGGCTGGTTCTTAGTAGAGACGGTAGGCTTGAGGCGCATCTGAGTTGGTGGCCAAGAGTCTCGACGAGACCGCATCTCAGTCTCGGTCGGCATATTGGAGACTCGTAAAGAACAAGTGAGCAGTCGAGTGTGATAAAACTGATTTGATAAATATGTATCGAGGACTGCTGAGGTAAATGGATGCAGGGTCCTCTTTATAAGTGGGTGGGTAGCTAACAGGCTACACCGCGATTTGGATTGAAAACCGGTATAAACCAGGCGAAACAAAGACTGATTGTCTTAAGGCTGAGAAGTGGATGCTCTGACGTATTTTCCATGGAAGACCTTTTGTAGTCACTCACCGCAGGCAGTTGAAAGTGAACACGAAGAAGGCCGACAGTATAGGACTCAGACAGGCAACAAAGAAACGGGCGACAACGCCTCAACTATATAGTCAGTCTGCTATTTAGTCACCTCAGAAAGCCTCCCCACGAGCTCACATTCCAATTCCACAGCCTCCTGCACTTGCACTTCCTATCTGAGACACAGGCATCAGCCGTGCGGTGCCCTTGTCAAAGCCTCAAGGCATCGATATAGGGCCTTGGAAGGGGGGGAGGGCTGCAAGAACCCACACGGTACACACAAAAGAGGGCTGCATTTCCAAAAGCGGTCCAACTTCCAGTCATATCATGGAATTCTTGTAAGCCCCAAAGACCTTGTGAGTGCTAGCAAGAACATAGTGAGCACTATGGGTGGTCATCGGCCTCCAATAGGCGGGGTTGCCTGTGCCTTCGCACGTGAGGCTATTCCAGCCAAGGCCAAGATAGATACGAGAGAGTCGCGCACGCGGCCCGTGGATGGTGGATGGGATAGATAGTCGGGATGCGCCGGGTCTGGAAATGGAAGTCATGGGTTGAACTAGCGGGCTGATAATCAAGAGAAACGAGCTGAGAGAAGTTGGTGGCTGACGATAAATCAGCTCTTTCGGCACCAATATTGGATACCACGGGCTCAAGTTGGCAGTGATAAACAGGTTCAAATGCACATAGGGTCCCAAGGTCTAGCGCTGCAGCCGCCAGTAAAAAAACGCAAATGCGCATCCAACTCGATCTGCCGTGATCGACGGAGAATGAAAGAGATGGTGAGATGCCTCCATAGTCGGCCTGAATTACAGCATCTTATTCGCTCACATGAACATGGAGGTTGGCTTGGTCATGGACATTCACGATGAGATTTCCTTGATAAAGGCAATCGCGGTGCCGGTGACATTCTCCGGGGATGCTATGTATATCAAGTGAGACACGGACGACACCATCACCAAGGCCATTCTATCTCATCTGACTGTACCTACAGGCCTTTCAGCTCCACCGGCCTTTCCGGACTATGGACGGAGGAGTCATGCTGAGCCCCTCAGGAACTAACCATGATTCAAATTCACGATCGACCATTTCCTGCACGATCGATCGTCTTGAGGCCATCCGGACCTGTCTGTTGTGCATATGGTGCCTTGCAGCTTGGATAGCGTATCCGCAACGACTCCATTTAGGCCATCACGCTTTGGGTTTTGGGCCCAATGTCAAACACGTGCGATGCAGGACGGTTTTACTGCCAACTTTTTACTTACAGGGCTAAAAAGTTGAAAGCTCGGCGTCGTCAACTGGAGGGGTCGCACGTCTAAGCCACGGGGTGCTTCGTCCATGAGGTGAGAGTGATGAGTCAAAAACAAAAAGGCGGGAACCTCTACTATTGACTACTGTAACGCCCCAGCTCAATATTATCAATATTGGCGCCGCCTTTGCGGACATTTCCTCATGTTGGAGCGCTGGACCCTTGCGACGATCACTGAAGATTACGTGGGCTAGTACGCAGGTCTGGCGGCCATGAGGAGGAAAAGGGTGTGATGAGCGCCCGTAAGTTGCTTGGAAAGACGGATTTCTAATTGTCCCATCAGCATATACCCAGCCAGCCACTCTAGCCTCCCCCAGATTCTCCAATCTCTTGTCCTGCTTTGGCCCAACCCTGTGGTCTGCCCTAGTCGGTCTTATGATCACCTCACCCATGTACCCCGCCAGCCACCAACAAGCCTAGTCCCGCCTTTTTTAAAATACCAGGTTGAGAAAAACCGCGGCGATAAGGCGTTATCTCCCACTTATTTTGTTGAAATCTTACAAAAACTTGGCCGTCGTAATCACGCAAAAGCGTAAGGACAAGGCCACATGGTATCAAAACATGAATCATCACTTAGAATTCATGTCGTTAGACTTACGTTGTAAGCGGGCATGTGCCGTTCCGAACGGCGTCGATGCGTCCCGTAACTAAAACCATGTTTGCTGTAGACTTTGGCTAGAAAGCGATAGTTGAAACACCCACACACCGAAGAAGATGCCATTTATGGTTGGAGAAACCGGCCACGGGCCGCAATTATGGGTCTAGACCCGGAGACCGTCCGGATTGGGGCCCACTGTTTCTCGGAGCCCACACTTCAAGCCTCAGCCGCACTCACTTGAGCGGCTTCTGACCAGGATCAATCAGTTGTGGTTGATAAAATAATGCAGCCAAACCTAAATGGCAGATAAGCTGGCAGATCGTCAACGAATTAGAGTCAATTGTCTAACCACAAGCAAGTCATCCTCGGTACCGTCGTTCAATATCTGAGGCCGAGACAAAATACTCTCGTTCCTTTTTGGAAATCAGGACTCCTGGAAATGCACTTAAAAGTAACTTTAATCTTTTTAACTTGGAAATGCAAACCCTTACGACTTATAGACCACAGAATGTCTGCGACCAGTGTTGCTTGCATCAGCCCATCGTACGATATAACGGCTTTTGGCGTTTGCCACGGCGTGAACTTTCAACATATTGGTTGAATCGAGTGCCAAGAAAGATGACTCTGTCAAGTGACGGTGGGTGATAAATTTCCAGTTGGGTTGGCCTAGAAATTTGCTGAACAAGGTCTTTCACCATCCACTCCAATGACAGACCTGTGATCGGTGTCTCTTGTATTCTTCAGTAACACATGGCTATGGCTAGCCTCTTCCACCCTAGTATTAAATAAAACAGGAGATGAATGGTAAGTCTTAGTCATACTGTATCAGAATTACCTTGGTTCTTTAAAATAGAAAGTTCAAGTCCGTTTTCAAGCTTGGAGTTGAGCATAGACGCAACACTGATGTCCACAAAGGATTCACTCAACATGGTAACTTAACACATAGGATTCAAGGGGCTCATTAAAACGACTTAAAAGCTGGATATGTGGATTTTCTGTCCCCTGTGCATAGAACTCGTCTGAAATTGCTCGTGTTGATATGTCCGAAGTAAAGGGATGTCTTTTCCTTGCGTCACCAAGCGATTCAATAAGAGTAATTCCTCAGGTCTAGCTTAATATTTAAGACGAGCACAGAAGAATGAATGACTTACTGCAAGCATGGTATCTCTGCCGTTCCCAGGCGGAGAGGAAATTAATGACCGGTCACATCTATAAACATTTGATCCACCATCTTTGTGAAGGCCCATGAAATCGGCTCAACGAGGTGTTCAGACGAAATGCCAATTTAGTGGCGTATTGGTTTCAATAGTTAGCAATGGAATTTTATATGGCAGGACTGCTTCAGCTTATGAAGATAACGTACGTTTGGACGCGTGGTCACTGTGGCTACTTTAAGAGGGTAGTCAGTTTAAGCTCCATAGGGAAATGAATGGTCATATGTTTAGATTAGTCATGGTGAGGGATGAAAGTTCTCATCACATTAGTCAAGAGACGTCGAGAGTTACATCACTTGGTAACGCAACCAATTCAAAGTGAAAGTGCGACAAAAGATAGTATCATTGACTCAGGTCAGTTCTAGCTGACGAAAAAGCAAGGCGGTATTCTAGATAGTTCCAAGACCATGATCATTTCTTTGGTTCTCGTATCTTAACCTGACCTCATGATTTGATTTCAGATGGCCAAGCATATATGAAGAAGTCAATCATCATGGCACATGGACGGACGACATGGCATGATCTTGGATTCCTTCAAATTCGTCACCGCGGTTGTATGTCTGATGCTGGAAACACAGAGTGGAGGGAGACACAGCAACCTCGCCCAGAAAACGAGGAACAGGCCATCATTTTCCTCCTAAAACCCATTTGATCTCCATGTTTCTTTTGTTATGGAACTTCCACACTTCAAGAAGGTGGACGAGGCTTTGTCTCTGAGATGGGTGCTTACCCTACAGCCTTAACATTCACACCTAAGCCAAGGAATCATCTACTGATCTAGCATATTCAGACGTATGCAATCGTAAGTGACGTGAGTGCTGGATATTTATAGAATATGAGCATTGGACTTGTACCACTGGAGTTTTTGAGGATTGCCCTAGATGTCTACGCTGCACTAAGAGTACGCATGGGAACAATGACAAACGTGGAAGATGCCTCCCACGCCATCTCCAAGACGTATAGTCATTGGTTAGGAAAATAGAAACTGCTTTCTAGTACACAGCTTTTGTAATTGCAATAAAAATATCACCCGTAGCCAACTTACAAAAGACAGATTTGGAGCACTGGATTTTCGTGATATGATATGCTTTCAGTAGCAACTTACACAAGCAAAGTCGCACCTCTAGCCATAACTCTGCTGCATCCATTAACAAAAATCAAGATAGCTAAAAATGAACAATTTAGTATTGTTCCATTACATAAATAAATGGCAGAATAAATCGAGTATGCCAATGCATTGCATTGCCAATACACCAAGCTTCACATCGTGATAGAATGAATCAGTGGCTGAGGATCCCTGTAGAGAAAATCCGGGGTAAACAGACGCTATGCCTATCGCAGCATGCTCTCCACGTGATGACCTCATTGGATAGGTACGCTCAGTTGCTTGAGCTCCGACATTTATCACAACCTCATCGATATCGCAGCAGCCTCGTCCTAAAACCTCAGATATACAATACCTAAGCTCATTAAACCTGACACTGTACTCTTAGAGTGACGATTCGATCAGCAGTCCGTTGATCGTAAATCACGCCATGACTCAACTCGACATCTCCCCAAGCGCGTCTCTGAGAATGGAAGTCGTCTCCAAGCGAGAGAGGATGCCTCTGCGCATTCTAACCTTCAATGTCCGCTACGCAACCAAGAACCGCGAACACCATGAGAAGCCCTGGGACGAACGTCGCCCCAAGCTCAATAATTTATTGACCTTTGTCACCGCTGGCCATGAGAGCCCTTTCATCTGCCTGCAGGAATGTCTCGACCATCAAGTCAATGAGATCCAGGAGGACCTGGGCCCTGGATGGAAGCACATAGGCCGTGGACGCGGTGAGAAACCTGAGGACGGCGAGTATTCGCCCGTTTTCTACCGCAACGACGTATGGAAGAACGTACGCAGCGAGGTCCGTTGGCTCAGCAAGACCCCCGAGAAGCCTTCACGCGGCTGGGATGCAGTTCTCAACCGCATCGTCACAATGGGCGAATTCGAGCACCGCGTAACAGGTACTCGCGTTGTAGTCTTCAGCACACACTTCGACCACATTGGTGTTAAAGCCCGGCAGCACAGCGCCGAGCTTCTCATCAAGTTCGCTCGAGAATGGGGCCAAGCGGGCGACAAGAAAGCGTCTGCAGTGCTCATCGGCGGAGACTTCAACAGCGAGCCCGAGGATGGCGCGTACAAGACCATCACGGCGTCAGGGTCGGGCATCTCTGACGTGTCGGATCTGGTGCCCAAGCATAAACACTACGGCAACAAAACGACGTACACGGGCTTCGGGAAGACGTGGACGCCCTCGCGCATTGACTTTCTCTTCATCCAGGAGCCACGAACGGCACATGTCAAGACTTTTGGGGTGCTGGCGAATGGGTTTGATGATGGGGTTCGTGTTTCTGATCACCGACCTGTCGTGTCAGACCTGGACATTGTGGTTTGATCGGGCGCAGGGTTGTACTGTGCCTAACGTGATGACAGTTTGTGATAAGTTGAAATGTTTTCTCTGGCCAAGGGAAGAGTGTTGACAGTGTTAAAATAACTCATCACGGTGCATGTTGGGTAGACGATGGATGTTGTAGCGCTGGCTTCACTGCATTATATGCCAATAGGAACATCCAGGACGTTAGATGAACACAGTTGTCATTGCTTTTTTCAACTACTTACGTTCCAAGTCCGGTCACACCCCATGGTCTGATGCTTGGCAGATACTTGAAACATATCTGATTGCAGGTGACCAGATGAACGGCTCTAAATGGCTATTTCTTCAACATCAATTCTCGAACAACTGTCCAAGTCTAACAACAGCCACGATGCGAATTTGTAAGTCGCCTCTAATGTGTGACGAGTTTTGGCTCAATATTTCGAATTCTACGCCATCGATCGTTGAGTCATTGCAACAACTGATACGATTGGGTCGTTTTCCGTTCTTAAAGCGATCCTTTCAACCGCAGTGTCATGCAAGCTAGCAGAACGGGTAGCATGCATAATCGTAGATACTACGATGGCTATCATGACCAAACAGAGATAACAACTCGGTGAGTGACAACTTACGCATTTTGCTATCGTGGACTTACACTTCTTGGCCAAACACCAAAGACTGACCTATCAACGACGGGCCAACGTAACCGTGGCTGGCTGCCTGGGCGAGACTTCATACCAATGAGCATGCCCGCGATGGGAATCTCCGGAAGATGAGGCTCTGCTCGGCCAAAGCGAACATAGACAAATGTGTTTGGACGGATTGGGGGGCAAATACAAAAAGCGGTGTGTGAAGATGGTGGAGGAGAAGAGGGGCTCGTAGTTATCCAACACCTCGTTGTGGTTGTTAGCAGAACTGACAGTTGAGTTCGGGAACACGATGGGAGCTTTAGTTCTCTGAAAGGGTGCCAATTTGATGATTGATCACAGACTGGGAACTGGTAGTTGTGGCGATGGTGCGGTCGCGTCCACGGATCTTTAAGCGGTGATGCAGCTTGTGGTTTCATGCAGCGACATGCAACCCAAGCAAGCTATTGTTGTCTCAAGGATGGTCCTGAAGATATTCAATGCGAGCGGTTGTATGCGGTCCCAGGAAATCCAATAATAGGAAGGCTTGGCCGCGGTCTAGTCCCGGATGTCTGTGCCTATGATGGTTGCAGTTATGCTTGTCATTCTTAAGAACAAGACTAATAAGTTGCACTACCCACAATACTTCATGACTAGTATGACTCGTTGAGAGAAGGGAAAACTGGCTGTCATCAGTGTACGAGATGTTTCGAGGTTCACGATATGTCTACTGCAGCGTTGTTTTGACTGACATGCACAGAACTCTGCACCAGCCACTCGGAGCCGCACTCATCAACACATTTCGGTGGTTACCACACACGATTCAACATCACCTCAGTGAATGGTCAAGAATCGTGTGCTACTAATGCCGGCTGACGGGCCTGTAGAGATGCGTCAATGCCTTGGATGCACGTCTAGCCTATCCCCGCACAATCTGAAGGCCAAGGCAAGCCATCCGAAAGACCCCGGCTGAAAGATATCCCCGCCAGGTTTAGTGGGAAAGTAGCTTTGAGTCTGGCAATTTACAACCTGAAGCCACTCGATCGATTTTGTGCCTGTCAAGATAGAGCGGGTGCAGCACAACAGCGACATCGGAACAGTTTCAGAGATCTTGGGAAACACAACGCCTGACAGCGCGGCATGTATAAGCAGAGCAGAAGCCAATCAAGAACCTCGATTTGACCGAATATCGGGGTCTCGAGTCCAAGACAACGATAAGGGAAAGTTGGTGGGTGAAAGTGCAAAGAAAAGGGAATATGCGAGGTTGGAGGGTGCAAAGTGGTGGCATGGGGCGTGGAGAAAAATGGCAGATGCCGATTTATTGGATGGGTAGATCGAATAGGAACATGTAGCGTGTTTCCTCGATTGCGACTGATCGGAGTCAGCTGATAAGAATGTCATCGACTCAGTACAGCATCGAAAATACCCCATGTTAGTTGCTCGCTGATTGTTGGCTGCTTGGTAACCACGAATACTGTAGTCAGTCTAATAGGGCGATTTATGAAAGAAATAGTCTATCTTGTCTGCGACAACTACTACTATGTGCTGTTAGTTGTAATCGGAGGCGGCCGTCCAAATGCTAACCCCGAACTTGAAACAGCAGACAACGCACATAGTATGGCTAAAGCTACACTGTACTTGTTGTTCGTCGGTGGTAGGACGGAGCCAATCTCCGGTCTGGGCGCGGAAGGACAAGGAGCTCAAGCCGGAGAGAGTGGGGCCATTCGCTCCGGGGCTCGGAAGTAGACCCACAAAGCCTGAGCCGGACAGGAAACTGTGTTGGACACGTATTCATGCCGTGACGAGTCGTGCGACGAGATGCTTGAACGGAGCCTGGTCCGGATCGCCAATATTGGATAGGGCATGAACTGCGGCAGCATCGCCGAGCGCGGGACTAACCGCCCGAGTCTGGTAGTAGATGGAAAGACCCCGAGGCCATTATGAAACTGGAGACAAGCTCCAATGAATGGCCAATCCAAGTACGGAGTAATGGTCGTTGATGCGTGCACGAGCCTGATGCCCAACCTCACTTCTAAACATGGTCATTGCGGCAAAGCTCTCTCTTACAGCTGTCAAATAGAAACGCCAGCGCCGCAAGCGCGTTGAAACAAGTGACAGCACACTGAGCACATTTTGGATTCTTGTGAGGAGGAATCGTCGTGGAAGGAAAAGAGGCGCTGCTAGAAGTCAATGGAACACACTTTTCTTTGCTATGAGTCAACTTCTGCGATAACCTCAAAATCTACCTAGTCAAGCCCGGAGCCTCAGCTCAATCGTAATAACCAGTCTTAGTGCCGGACATGGATGGCAGACAGCTTGTTACGACCAGGTTTAACAGCGGTGCTTCGATATCCCACGTGTACCCCGCGCTGCACCGACGTCTGGTATTGAGTTGAGGTCGATCGGGTTCATCGTTGGTACCCGAGCAGGGAATTGAGCCTGCTTGGGCAAACGTTTACCCAGTCAGGCACGAAGGTGAAGAAGCCCCGGGGACGGACTCAGCACGGCACTTTGGTGGAGGCGTAGATCAATGGAGACGGACGCCTTGAGGCCAAAAACGGCAACAGAGAATCGTAATGGCGTTCCACGCCCCTCTTGATGGCATCGGGCATCTTTGTACCCATTTCAGCATTCGCGATTTCGTACAGGCACAGCCATTTGGCGACCTCGGCATGGTTGGCCTGCTCCGTGTATCTTGCCATACTTGGCCAAGCCTCTGTGCCATGTGAGCACAAACACGATCTGCCGTCCAGAGCAGTTGAGATTCGGGCCTGTCATTTATCTGTCACCCGTGGGGACGGTCCATATAACGGCGAACAACCCTGCTGCGCTTCTATCCGGCCTCTTCGAGATTTGGGAGGACAGAGTCTGTATGCAGCCGTGTTTTACCTTATTATGGCCAGTTGAACATCAAGCTCAATGTTTTAAGCAACTCTGGTTGATGGTAAGAATGCAATTCCTTCAGAGCGAGCCACAACCCGATCCATTTGGAAGGGGTGTGCCATCAGCCTCATTCAGGTGTGCAATGCGGGTTTTGGTACTGAATATCGTGACTGGTGGATAGAGAAGGCGAGGAAGATTCGAAAAGAATCGTTGGATAAAAACGCCTCGAACAAGATCCACAGTTGGGCCTGACTGCTTGGGGCTGGCGCCAGTAATACAAAGGCATTCCCTGTAAGAAATGCGCAGGCCCGCTCAAAAGTCTCTCAACAATCCCTCAAATGCGGGCTTTCAGGGCACCATCTGGGGAGGTGTCGACAGATCTGATCCATTCTCGGCGACGCAGAGCTGGGTTGCTGGGACTCTAGGATACTTGATTTGAAGCGTCTAGTAGGTGTTCTCGACAGCAAGCCAGTAACCGCCTCACTTGGTTTTTATGGAGTACGGTTTGGTGATTGTTTATTGGTGTTCTCACTATCATGGTAATTCAATGAATTGCCACGGTCTATCCGTCTGTACATAGAATTCTGACATGGATTGGTCTGAGTTGATGGCTGAGGTCGGTGAAAATGAGCGAGAATGTGGTATTTGGTGGCTAGTTACCTTCCTTAGCTACCATCGACGATGGGCTTGTGCGTGGTTTTGATATCGTGACCGTATTCATGGCGCAAGTCAACGAGACTAGAAGCAGAGATTTTCCATCTAAGGATACCATATCGACTGACAGTTGTTCTGGCGGTTGAGTCAAAACAGGCATACCCCAGCCTAGTCTGAGGGTGACTCGAAGCTTGGTGAAAAACTCCATCATCCAGCTCGCTTGCTTGTTGGTGGCCTTGAGCAGGAGTGGGATCCATAATCCATCCATTCCATTCGGAACCACGACCAGCACAAAAAAAGTGCAGACCCTGGTTTCAGCACAGTAGCCACCCCCACCTCTTTAATTCTGGCATGACTGTCTTGTATGGTGTTTTGAGGATTTCCCGTTTGAGAGGGAGAATAGTAGGAATTCGGAGTGTAGAGGGGATCCAGGGGCAGTTGTGCTGCTTAGCTGAGCATAAGAAGATACTCCAGCTGCCAGCGCATTGAGTGAGGCGGGTCGGAGCGAGAGACTCTCATGGCTCCCCTGCAAGCTCTGAAGTGTCCATGATGAGAGAGAGGTGCTGACGAATACGATACAACGCATTCAAAAGTCGTGAGTCGACGAACAGGAGGCGGGAAGGATATGAAGGAACGCCTCTGTTTGTGGCTGTTGTGTTAATAATAGGTACTAAGTGTATGTATGTCGGTTGCTGGATGAACGAGAATGAGCCGTGAACTGATTGAATGGGCGGGTGCTGTGATTGTCTCACTGGCTGACTCCCTACGTATCCCTTAGCTAGTATGTACCTAGATACCTGAGTACATACTCGGTGCTGCGCTGATGCTGATGAATCAAGATATTTTGGGTAAACGAGAGCCAATCTCTATTCTGCGTCTTGTTCTGTTTTTGTGTCAGTGCCTTCGTCATTGCCCTCATCGACTTGACGTGGTTGATTTGACTTGATTTGATTTGACTGACTGACTGCAGTGTGCAGTTCCATTGCTGTGTTGGCTCCAGCGTCAAGTCGCTTGATTGATCGTCCATCGTCCCGTGGTAGTAGACCCACCCCCTCCCAGTGGATGAGACTGCCCCCCTTGCTTCCTTCTTCTTCTTGTGCTTCAGACTTGAGTGTTGCTGGTCGCACCTTACCTTACACGCCCGTCCACACCCCTCATTCTTTCTCTTAGCAATTCCCTATTTCCCTCCTTCTCTGGTAGACACCGGTCCTATGTATGGATTTTATTCTTAATCAACTCAGGCGTGAGATTATGGCCTCTTTACAGTTCACATGATCACTTGTTGGGCTTGAATGAATTAACTTCTCATCGTTGGACCAATCTGCCAACGTCTACGGCCACAACGGCCTGTGGCTGCTTGTTCGCCCTGGCCTGGGCGGTAACAATACTGCATCACCACTAAAAATCTACCGGTAACAGCTCCATAACAGCCCGCCCAGCCCATTCAACTGAGCACACGCCCCCACACTCTATACCTCAGAAAAAGCCGAACCCCCCCAGGCCCTGAAATTACCACCACCTGCACTTTTATTAAAAACAGACCATCCCATCCATCCATGCCCATCGTTCCTTCCCCCTCCTCCCCTCCTTCTTGTCTTTCTCCCATGACAGTTTGATACCTTGTCTTCTAAAACAAACATATTTCTTCGCTTCCTCGCTCTGCTTTCGCTTCAAGTTGAGCATTATCTTCATCTCGAGCAACTTTACAGCATCAGCATCAACACCAGCACGCACCGAACTTTACATACATAGAAAGACACACTAGCGTCTCCATCAAAAAGCGCCGCCCTGGTTTATGCCACTATCGTCACCGCCTTCAGTATCTAACTCACCAGCGACATTTTACTCTCGACTTTTTTCGGCCCCAGCTGTCTTGGTCAACGAATTCGACTTCCTTCACATGTCGCTTGTTTGGTTTCACGAAAGGGGACGTTAAAGCATTGCGTTCGCGATTGCAAACACCGTCACCACTACCGCCACCGGTGCTCTCACCGCCTGGATTTGCGATCTCATACACCAACTGTGCCGTCCCACCTAGCGTGGTCCCTGTTCGAGTCCGTCGAACCCCCTCCTCGAATTAACTCTTCTTCGAGGCGAATTCACTCTATAACTACTCCGGCCTTCTAACTATACCATGTCCAACCACGTTTGCTACGTCGAGGATGCCGAGGAGGATTCCGGCAGCTCTGTCCTCGAGGGCATCCAATCCACCCGTCGTTATGCTGTTTCTGAAGCTCCCGGTCCTGCAAGCCCTCCAAAGGAACGTCCCAACACTGGAAAGTCCCGCGGTGAAAGCAGACGATACTCGAGTCGGCGACAAGTTTCCCCTCCCAGCGAAGGTCTCTCCGATGAGGAGCCCCCTCGAAGGGAAGAGCGTCCCCGTCGAGAACGAGACTACGAACGTGAGCAACAGCGTGAGAAGGACCGCCGCCGTAAAGAGCGCAAACAGAAAGAGGCTGCTGAGCAGCAACAACGAAGGGCCCGAGCTGCCACCGAATCTAAACCGCCTAAGGACCGCGAGCCCAAGCCTATGAGAAAACCTCGCCCAACATCTCTTACTCATACGAGGACCGAGCCTGTCGTTCAGCAATATCGCAGAGGCCGTGTCGAGGATCCTTCATGCTATGGTGTCCAGCACGTCCAACAGCCTGCAGTCTCGGGCATGCGTCCCCGCGCTCAAACTCGACCTCATAGCTATTATCCTGGACAAACTGCTCCTCCGATTTCCAATGCCGGCTGGCACCATGCCCAACAGTCTCAGCCCTCTTTCCCCGTTGGATCATTCCCGCCACCCCCCTTCTTCCCTGGAGGACAGTCTCCATCTGTAGTTGGCGTTCCGCCTTCGCCTGGCCCAGGTGCTGGAACACCTGGGTTTTTTGACATGACTTCGCATCAAGCAAGTGCCCATCTCAGGAACCGGTTTGAGCGACCAGCTTCGTCCATGGGTTTCCGGCAGCAGCAACCTTCTCCATCCAACGTTGGCTATCCCCAGGATGAGTTCGATGAGGAGGAGCAACCAGATCCCCGCCTCATAAGACGTGCTTCTCGTTCCAAGAGACCTCAGCAGAATGAAGAGGACCGCAGGCGTATGCCTCCTCCTGATAGTATCCCACGACCTAAGTCTGCGATGCCCCCTCCAACCACTCCGTTCCGTCCCCCACCCCAGACCCTGTCGCGGCAAAAGACCAGAACTCCTTCACGGCCACCACCATCCAGCCGCAGCCGTGTTGGGTTTGCCGACCATGGTTATGACGATGAAGACTTCAATGACAGTCCTGGTCTCTTTGCGGACTCTCCCGAAGCCAATTTTGATCGCCGTTCAGCTCTAACCCGCACCCGACGCAGCTCTGTTGCTTATGAGCATCATGGAGCTGACCTTGTCCCTGCTCGCACTCGACGCGGCTCTGTCGCATATGAACAGCGTGGAATTGATATTGTGCCTGCTCGAACTCGAAGAGATTCCTACTATGAACATGATCGGTCACTTGGTGGCGGAGGGGTTAGTTTGGACGAGGACAAGTACTTGGATGCCATGCGATATCAAGACGACATCAATGGCGGTCCCGCTATGCCTTTGACTGCTGAAACTCTCCGCAAAGCCAGCAACCCTCGGCTAGGTGGGGGAAGCAGCCGCAGTAGCGGCAGTCATGACGAGAGCGAGTACAAACGGAGCAACACTACTGGCCTCACCCGTTCTTCTTCAAGCGACACCGACAATGTTACGATCAAAGTATCAGGCTCGGCTGTCGTAAGAGTGTCAGGTGCTGAGATTGAGTGTGGTGACGGAGGCGAGATTACCTTTTCAAGGCCCACTGGTGGTTCTCGTGTTGGTAGCGATCGTGCAAGCAGTTACTACCAACTCGAAGATGTCCGTAGTCGGGTCGAACAGAAGGCTCTTCCCTATCGACCACACACCCCCAGTCGCTCTGACTCGCATCATCGTGGATATTCTGGAAACCATGCCCCATATGACCCGTCCTTCGCTATGGACGACTACATTTATTGATGATTGTTCTTATGAGAGATGACAAAGTTGATGATCAGCGCGCGTTTTTTTTGCATTTTTTGTCTTCTGGTTTTTTTTTTTTTTGAATTATATTTTTTTCTTCCCTCTTTCCTGCATTCAGATATCTACGGGATGGGCAGTGTGTCACCTTTAATCTCGGATCTTGGCTATTGATGCGCATTTTGGTGGACATTTGATTACATCAAAGCTGCAGTTTCTCAGCTCAGTGTTGAATTTGTTTGCTGAGCTTGTATCTTTATGCTTTTATTCTTGGGTCAAACCCACTCGTTGGCTTCGTGGCAGAAAGTTGATACCCCAAAAGCGATGATGGTGGAAGCATCCAGTTGATGGTCCAGCTGAATTATCGGCCTGGCTCTCTACCGCCTCAGACCACCAGTGCCGACGGCGATTACCGAAAGCTCAACTTTTTTATTCGGAAATCACGTACACCCAGAAAGGGTATGTTGGAGTTTGGTTAGGGCAGCGGAAGGATACCAATATGTTCTAGGATAACTTGGCATCTCGCCTCGTGGCGGCTATCAACTGAAGTGTCTTTCTGATGCATGGTTGGGACTGCCCAGTATGGCGGAGATCATAGTTCGCTGGGACTGGTCTTGGTTGGATTGTGACCGAACAATCTTACTGTGTTGGTCTACATCTCTTCTTGCTACGACCTGACTTGCATGCATCCCTGAGGGAAGCTGCATGGGAGACGGTTATGGATACGGCTTGTGTATTGCATTGTTGAGCATGGTGTAAGAGGGGGAATTGAGACTTGGCTGGAACGACTGTTGAACCCTTGTCATCAGAACGATAGATTGTACGGGCAAATGAGGTTCGCGCCTATATCTGCTGCCCGGCAGAGAATAATCTTATGTTACAACCAGCATGACATGCATGTTTGGCTTCTTAATTTTCCTCGATTCGTTACATGCACGATTGAACTGTGACAAGAAGTTCGGCTGATGTTGGTGGAGAGAGGTGGCAGATTGGCTGTGAGTGGGTTGAACGGAGATGAAGGATTTTGGTCGAAACGGGAGTTGCTGTTTGGGAATGGATGGAGTCACAAGACAGTGGATATGGATTGAGTTTGGACCATAGTATAGCAAGGGAATCATGTTGTTGGTCATCCCTTTCTCCTGTCTCAGGTATCTAAGTTTGTGCATTAAAGAATGGCGATCGCTTGGTTGAGTAGCTTAACCGCCCCTACAACAGCATTCATCCGGTATAAGCGCCCGAGATATTCATGCAACTTCGAGAGCAGTTGCTGACGCCGTCTCAGGGGTTGAGTTAGAAAGGACCCTCAGGTCTCAAGTATGTAGCCTAGGTGGTGGCATTCCAATGCCAAACTTCGAAGAGACGATTCAGATTATCACGATAGATCATGCGAACCTCGAGTAGGGACAATGGCTGTCTCACAACCTCCGGCGCTAGTTCCTAGAATATTCTCTTTATGCGGACTCGAATATTAGTTAGGTACGGATACTGCTTGTCGGATCAGATCCATTCCCAGCTGCAAGAACAAAACTTGAAAGGGGGGCGTGTGCATTGCAATTCTGGAGCATTAA
This sequence comes from Fusarium sp. NFCCI 5145, assembly GCA_033439405.1. Lineage (NCBI taxonomy): Eukaryota > Fungi > Ascomycota > Sordariomycetes > Hypocreales > Nectriaceae > Fusarium > Fusarium sp. NFCCI 5145. The sequence continues at coordinate 73,207 of JAWDHB010000105.1, forward strand.
AGTCGTGGACAGCGATCATTGGCTGGTGACTAAATGGGATTCCTGTGCGAGGTTGCTGGGTCAGCGAAGGGTGTTGTTTACTTTCGACGTCATTTGAAGATTGTGGCTGAATGTTGAAGATGGGCACGAGCAAAGAGGTTCAGAATCTGTCAAGATTTACGGATACTATCGAGGAAGACTAATAAAACTCGCTTGTCTTTGTTCTTCTGACAAGGTTCGAGAGCGTTGGAAGAATTCCTGACGCGCACGTTGAAGTTGCCCAACCACCCAACCTCTGCGCATCCCAGCCACGCATTTTACAGGCCTCGTTTCTGGGTTAACCAAGCACCATCACCCAGGCAGAGCCACGCAACTCTCTTTTCTCTTCGTTATTTTCTAATCCTTATCTCAGAGCAACACTATTCCCATAATTCTGACGACACTATTCGATTCATTCAACACCAACTCGCATTTATCGAACTATTCTATTTCCCCAGAGCATTAATCTCGATTGCTTGGGCTTATTCACGATTAAGCTCGGCTGGGCTACAGCACCTAGACCCAGGCCCAGCTTGCACATATCTATCTGTCTTCGACTGAGACCGTTTCATTTCACCTCATTCCATCATGGCACCCGCAATCATACGCTCATTGCGGAACGCACCTTCACTCACACAGCACGCCCCTCGTGCTGCTGAGGCTTTCAACACCCTCTCTGGACACCTGTTTGAGGCCAGCAAGGTCCTCCTAGCTCGAGACGACAAAGACAAAGACGATGACAAGAAGAGCGATAGACATAGGCCATCTGTTGAGCCCGAATCAGGCTCGTTCGATCCTCATGACATCAGCAATGCCGGCTTTTTCTTCCTGTTCGCTCTGATCGGTGTTGTCTTCGTATGCACTGGTATCTGGTTCTTCTTCTGGGCCAAGAATGGTGGTTTCCAGTTCAAGGAGCATGATTGGGATGACTACAAATCTACTGTTCTTCGACGTACCGGACCCAACGGCACTATTCTATCTAACGCGACCCGTCCAACAAACCTTGGTGGTGGCAGCGTATACAAGGATGTGGACGATGATAACACGACCGTCGTTACAGAGAGCACAACGCTTACTGGTATCACGGCTGGAGCAAGTGATATCGGTGCCCGTGAGAAGCGTCGCCGCAAGCAGGAGAAGCGAGACCGTGCCCGTGAGAAGAAGGGCAAGAAGACCAGCCGTCATGTTGGCGAGGAGGGCGTTGAAGACGACGAGGCCGAACGTGCCGCCAAGAAGGAACTCCGCAGCTACCGTCATGAAAGACCCGCCCGTGTCGGTGGCCTGAACAAGGAGAGTGAAGGCTCAGAATGGGATGGCTCTACTAACCACGGCACCGAATCCAACGTCTCAACGAACCTCCTCTCTGATCGTCAAACCACACCCACAACCACACCCACCAAGTCCAAGGCCGGCATCCGCAAGGTTTACTCCACAGCTGATCGTCGTGAGAACCGTGAGCAAGAGCGTATGCGTGCCGAGGCTCGTCGTCTTCGGGAAGCTGGCCGAGTAGCCCGTCGCGACTTCAGTTACCAGCGCGCGGAGAGCTACACCCGAGCTGATAGCCAGGTCAGCGAGAGTCTTCTGGATGGATCGCAGGTGACTCGTACCACAGACGATAGCGGCGACCTGGGAACCAAGAGTTATCATCACCCTATGCCTGAGCTGAAGGAGCTCGAGAGGGAGAGAGCTAGGGAGGAGAGAAGGGCGCGACGGGCGCAGAGGGAATACCGACGGGGACGAGGAGAGGAGTGTTAGGTTGAAGATTAAGCTTATAAGACGATGACGAAAGCCTTGAGTGGTTCTTAAGGTAAAATGGGATTTCCTTGACTTGGGTTTGGGACTGGATTTGCTGCATTATGTATAACGTTGATGTAAATAAGGTACCGAGGCATGGTAACGGTTCTCACGGATATGAATGGTATGGTATGCTGAGATTGTTAGACTACGATATAAGCAGTGCTCAATAAATCACGATGCATTCATCTGACAGACATCATTTATCGTGAATGTGTTGATGTTTACGGGCTATTTGATCATAATCTTCAACTACACATCTGGTACCAACCCAGCAGTCACTTCAATATTCAGTTATCCACACACGAATGTTTCAGATGTGATAACCAAGGAAGGGAAGGATCTTCTGTCAATGCCGATGCAACAGGTTGTTTACTTTTAAATAAGGGCTAATGTTGAAATTATCATACAATGTCTCATATGTCTCCCACACGTTACCACCTGCCATAAGCAGCTTATAGGTGATAGAACATCGCGATGTTCCCCCTTGACATGCAAAGCGATACTTCAATTGGTGTATAACGCCCAGAAACGTGGACAAAATAATGTTGTTTTAATACGGAGTAATGCTGGGCTTTTCGTTGGTCGACGCGTAATTCATCGAAATTACCATAGCCACAAGGCGTATCGCGAAGGCTCAAAATAGCACAGGAGCTGAAATCCTCTGTTGTTGTCATGGATAAGGCGCTAATATCCATGGGAGATGTGAAACCAGAGGGCGTCTTAGCTGGAGGGTACAGCCACCAGGCCGAAACAAAGGTGCTTGCTTCCGTTGCTTGACATTATGCGGTATGTTTTGGTAGTGTAGTCCAGCTCATACTGCGGTAGATAGCGATATGGTAGAGGGTGGTTATTATGTGGACTTTCTCATACTGATCACGTCACAGATACAGTACAATAGCAATTCAACCTCGTCATCAGCGTCGTATTTCAATTCGCTTCGCTTGCTTCTTACTTCCATGGGTTGGTTCCTGTCCTGATTCTGACAAGGGCCCAGGTCCAGGTTCAGCCACTGAAGTTTGATCGACTGGCTCGGGCTCAGCCTTGGAGGACATGGAGCCCCACGTTGGGTGTTAGCGCGGGCCACCCACTCATGCTGCATAGCACTAACACGATGCAAGCGCTATCATGTCAATCAGCCCGCTCCCGCTGGTTCCGTCGACTTTTAGGCCCCTCTTGAGCCTTCTCAGTGACCTAAGGAATCCCGTCCTCTTCGGGTTCCCCGTCAGGAAGATGTCACCCCACTACGAGATCACTGAGACCAGGTCCTGTGCTTGAGGTCATGACGAGAGCATCAGTAGGTAGGTATTCTAGGTTAGAAGAGGGAGTGTTCCTTTCTGCAGAGATTCATCAACTCCTTGCCTCGTACTCTTCAGTTTATTACCTCACTAAAAGAAGGCTTCAATTATAAAGTTATATACTTCTCGTTCCTGATTCATTTCACTCATATTCCGCAGTTTGGGTTTAGTGGCGATATGGATCGCGTGGGCCAAAGTCTAGGCTATCTTACTCTCTCCTCCTCCACATTTCATCCAACCAGCCACCCAAACCAAACGCCGCTTCGCCTCTCTTAGGTTGTCTCTCCCTTCCCCGTCTTCGTCATTCTCCTCCTTCACCATCACCACCAAAACTTTTGGCCTCATTCCCCATCTTCCTCCAGTCCTGTCTCACCTTCTTTCGGCGTTTTCGATTCCTTAGGTTATCAATAACTGAGCGACTTTGTCTTCTCCTCCGACTCCAATTTCGACCTCTTCTCGTTCGTCTTATCTGGCCGCGCGATTGATTCTTACATGTACCATTTGCGGCGGTGACGCCGTCCGTCCGCCAAGATCCGTGCCTTGATTGCCCCGACCGACCGATCGATCGACTAACCCGCACACCACGATCTCTACATACAATCCGAGTCAACCGTAATTTCACTTGAAAACATCTCTAGAACAGAACGAAATCAATCACTCAAATTGAGAGGCGGCCATCAACAACTCTAGTCGTCGCCCATCATGGGGCTAACTTCAAACCCGTCGTCTGCCTTCACAGGCGTCGTCATCGGCCTCGTGTCATCCTTTGGCTCTATCGTCCTCATCGCCCTGGTCATTTTTATTTTCTGGGTTTCCGGCTGCGCGAGTACTGGTCGCATCATTCTCGATCGCCTCGGTCGACCTGGTGAATACGATGATGAACAAGCGTTCGCCCGTGATGAGGCTGAGGCCCTCGAGGTCATGGATGATATGACCCGTCAGGAATATCTTCGTGCAAAAGGTATGCCGCCGATTATTCGCGCGCACTACTCCAGCCACTGGATCGGACTAACACACGTTGCTTTCAATAGCCTGGGTTACCGCAAACCCTCCCGAGTCAATGCAGACGGATATCTCGCTATCACAGTATCTCGCCATCCAGGAAAAGGGTGTCTCCGCGTGGGAATTTGAACCAGAACTCGAGATCGCCAACTGCTTTGTCGAAGCGCGCACTGAAATCGAATTCTTTGACTCGGAATGCACCGTCATGAGCAATCTCCCGGTTCCCAAACAAAACGACGTTTACTACTGGGAAGCCAAGATCTACGAAAAGCCCGAAAACACTCTGCTCAGTATCGGCATGGCTACCAAGCCTTATCCTCTCTTCCGGCTGCCAGGTGAGCTTTGTCATACTTTTGTACTCCTACCCCGGCCATTTACTGACTTTAATCCCAGGTTACCACAAGTACTCTGTTGGATACCAGTCTACCGGTGCCCGCCGCTACAACCAACCATTTGCCGCGACTCCTTATGGTCCCCCACTGGTGCAGGGCGATGTTGTTGGCGTGGGATATCGTCCTCGAACTGGCGCTATCTTCTTCACTCGCAACGGTAAGAAGCTCGAGGAAGTGGTTCACGGGCTCAAGGCGCAAAACTTCTTCCCTGCCATCGGTGCAAACGGCCCTGCAACTATTCACGTCAATCTTGGTCAGGCCGGCTTTGTGTTTATCGAGGCCAACGTCAAGAAATGGGGCCTCGCTCCCGTCACTGGAAGCCTAGCTCCTCCTCCGCCTTACGGATCTGAGCAGGGTAGTATTCTGCTGGAAGCTGGTACCAAAGATGGCAGCACTTATCCCCAGGGCAGGCAACACAGTCACTCGATCACCGCAAGTTCTTACAACACACGTAACCCGTCCAACGATCTGAACCCTCAGCATGGACGAACACGCAGTGGTAACTTCCGCGTCCTTCCCCCAACAAGTCCCGGGCCTGTAAGGAGCTCGACGGATATTTCTCTGACTCATTTTGTACCCAATGAGGAGAGCGGCGAAGCTAGCAGCAATGCCGTACCTCAACAAGAGACGCACAACCACAACCCTCTCCATCTACACCTCGAAGATGCGACAAATCCGCCTCCTGAATATCAGAGCCCCGACCATTCAGGTAGCGAAGATGGCCGTTATGGTAGCGAGAGCGAAGAAGATACACCCTTGATTCGTGTCATGAACCGCAGTCGAGGTAACTCTTCAGCTACGGTGGTCCCCTCACGGCAGAGCCCCAGCCAGCGGCAACCACCAGTGCCAAGCTACAGTGACGCTGTGCGACAAGGAGCTGGTCGTGACCGCAGCGATAGTGCGCGATTGCCCCCACCAAACCGAACGCCATCCAACCGGCCCCGTAGCAGTACTTCTGCTTAAGTGCTCAGGTCAACATCCGTGAGCAAAGGGCCTTCGATGCGACGAGCGGATTCATCACGCACACATTTTCTTACGAACGTCAGACCATGAGTTTAAAGACGAACGACGATGCTCGAGAGATGCAGCATCGACGACATATGATACCGGAGTTGACAGGACCAATCCCCATACATGATCCATTTTCAATCTTTTTTTTTTCCGCACAGGCGCTTTGGAGTTTTGAGCATTGACAGGCGCACGTTTTCGAGGCAGCAGAGCCTCCAAACAGTCGGCTAGTCGTCCTTTTTATTTGTATTTTTAGACAGGAAACCCGGTTCGACCTTGCTGGGAGGACGAACCGGCTGGATATGGGTTCCTGAAGAGGGGGCTGGAATGGAATATTGATACCAACAACCTGGACGGATTTGCGCTCCTTTTCTTGCGAGGGTTCTCGTTTCCTTGATGCATCGTCCATTGGGATTCTTAAAGGCGTGGATGAATGTTTGGATAGTGGCATAGTAAGCCATACATAGCATAGCCGGCTATGGTTATGGGGGCGTTGATGTTGGATGAGGCCCAAGTCGCTGCCCCATGATAAAAGGGGGCGACCTGAAGTGGTACCAAGGTATTGAAGTAGTCTCGACTTGAAATCCAACCCACTTTCCTGCCACATGTCTGAATGTCCTTTGATTAAATAAAGTGAAGTGAAGTGAAGTGAAGTGATTCATGCGAGGACAGGAAATATACTGACAGGCTGGAAGCACGGAAAGGGTCATTGTCTTTGGTACACTTGAGCCTCACCAACTATTGTCAGAACTTTTAGTATGATGTATGAGATGAAACAAAGTTTTATTGATCTTATTGATTGCAATAGTCTGACGACATTTGGTTGGGGGAGGCATCCCACCACACACAATGCTCGAGCGTCTTCTGTCTGTGAAAACTCGACTCCGCTGCTAGACGCTATCACAACAGTCATATTCGACAATCATCACGATTGTTCATCTTCAGTGCTTTCCTGAGTAATGACAGTCTGAATTACTATTCCGAAATACTTGCTTAAGTGTAAGCATCATCCTTTTTCCTGCCCCTTGTCGCTTCACCTCCATGAAGAACTCCGTTTGAAGACGCAACTTTCGGGTCAAACGTCTTTAGCAACACAAACCTCCTTAAAATACTCTTCCCGTTAGCGTGGACAATAAAGAAGGGTTTTGTATTGAAGTCTGTAACCAATAGTACTGCTAATAGGTCCCCTCATCCTGAAGTAGGTACTTGATTGTGAAGTCTAGCTGTTTAACCCAGTGGTAAGGTTCATGCGTGAAACCACCGGCTGTCAACGAACTGGCCAAATCCGTCACATCAGCTAAGTAAAAACAAAACAAATCCCATATTCCCGTTACGGTTCATGTCACAGAATGACCACGTTTGTTTCAGGCAACTTCAAGAAGTATCAAACCCTTGAAAGCCCGGTCTTTGGTTCGTGTTCTTCGGCACTTGACAGAGAGGCTGCTGGGCCAGATGCTTCGAAGGAGAAGCATAGGACACTACGTAAGGAACAACAGTTGGTTGAGTATGACGTTTGTAGCAGGGTATTATTACATCATCACATTGTCATGAGATACATATAGGGTGCAAATATCGTAGATTATAATTAACCTCCGGGCAGAACGTGAACGAACTACCTACCAGACATCAATATTTCCTACATATCCAAAAACAAAATCATAACAAGCATGCAAACAAGCAGTCTATCCTCACACGATATCCTTCGTATGTATCGTATCATCCAAGCGTACATATCCAGCCATGGCCACTCTTGTAGAGCCAGGTAAATCCAATCCCAAATGCAATCGTGCTTCTGTTCCGTGTTGTTCCATCGCTGCCCCAGGCTCCGCGAAGAGTCGGGCGCGGTAAGCATCAATCCCAAAATACCAAACAATAAACATGATCAAAAGCGCCAAACATATGCTGTCTCAAAACTCCCATCAGCGCCAAACTTTTTCCCAGGCGCAGTAAAAACAAAAAACAACAGTCGCTATGCTTTCCGGATACGGTTCTTCTGCCATTGTTGACGGAAACCGTAAGGAGTGAATTCTATAACCGATCGAAATTTCATAAGTCGTCAAAAAGGAGTGTCTATCGGGTATCATTGTATGAAGGAATGTCGTTTCCTTTGGTGGGTATCATAAGGAGTGTCAAATATAACATGGCACTTCCAAGTGCCTTGTCAATCGAGTATGAGGGAGTGTCGGCGTTGTTAAACGCGGTCGGGCTTGGGTGTAGCGATCGTTGAAGGAATGTGATATACATGGCGCCTGCGTCGTTTTCGGAAAAAGCAAAAAGTCGAATTAAATCATAACAGTAAATGCATATCGGTGGTGAATCGAACTCGAACTTGGTGTTAGGTGGCTCGGCGTCGGGTATTGTCGTCATATTGGTGCATCACAGGAGGTCGTGTCAGAGGAGACGGAGGGTGCGGAGCAGACGACATGGACGAGGTGTGACGGTGTCGCGGGAGAGGTGTGTTCGACGAGACGGGAGATTCGGGGAGGGGAAGCATGCCGAATTGCTCCGAGCTGAGATACGGAGAGTGGGCGCTCGTCATTGAGGTCATGTATAAGCTCGGGTCCTCTGGAGGCGGGTATGTGGGTGTCGTGTTCATCCTGGGTGGTAACGGTCAATCCCCTAATGTTCTTCGTGTAAATTGAGCCAGTGGTCGTCTCGAGGAGCCTAGATCCACACGGCCTGGACAGGAGTAACGAACCCGACGCCATAGTTTTGAGGAGAGTCTTGAATGGATGAGGATGGCCCGCCTTGTAGGGTGTTCATGTCCCATGTTCCATACTCCTCGGTATCGCTGTATGCGACTGAGCCCTCGAAAGTCGAGGATGCCGGGCTGTAAGCTCCAGTGTACGCCGGTGAGGGAACGTTAAGGTATTGCTGACTTGGATAGGGCGACAAGACCAGGGGGCTCACGGCAGAAGGTGGTCCAGATGCGTTAAGCATAGGCATTTCCTCGGTGCTGTAGCTGAAAGCGGGATTCCCATAAAGATAAGACTCGTGGGTAGGCATCTCCTCTTGGACAGTGAAGTTGCGAGGGTTGAACTGAGGGAATGAAGGAGTTCTCTCAGGGTGCATCCATCCCATACGCGATCGAAACTGGCTGACTGTATCAATGGGAAACTCCATGAGAGTCAAGGGAGTTTGCATCTCGGTTCCAGCGCCGGAGACGTTGATGGACATGAGTCGCCGAGCGATTTCCTCAACAGGAGAGATGGACAAACTACCAAAGTAGGCAGCACCAATCTCGGGGAAGAGTCGTTCCATAAGGAGGGCCACCGTATACAGATAAGCAATGATGACGAGCGAGTTGGGAGAGCCATGATAGTTCTGAAGGTAACCCACGGGCATCCAGAAGAGCCATTTGCGGAGAGGCTGGAGACGCTCAAATTGCTGAGCAATGGAGAGCGTAGGGCTGATTTTGCGAGAGCCCCGGAGGAAGCCAATAAGATGCTGAATCTGTGTGGTGTCCTCCTTGTGGTACTTGAGATGTGCCTCGACTTTCTGAATCTGCTCGAGCGTGCGTTGGTAGGCCTCCAGATCCTCAGGACGAGGCTGGCTGGGACGATGATCCTTTCCGGGAGATGGCGGGGCCGTAGGGAAGGTGCTGCTCTCGGCGATGAAGTCTCCAAACTGGGATTCGTGCTTCCAGGGGTCCATGGCATCGATCACCTGTATATGTTAGTGGCGTTCAGGGATCACAATTAGGCCAACTTACCGATGAGGTGCCCTGCATCAGCTGAGTCCAGCTGCGCCTAATCATAGTGTCAGTTACCGTCGACAAATCCCCAAGCCAGAACACTTACCAGTCAGTGGCTTGCCAGGAAAGAACCAGAGAGGCAGCCAGGATAGCGTCCGAAGTCTCTCGGGAGAAGGATCCGATGGCTTCCTGAAGTCCCTTAAGAGCAATGCCGCGGTGCTCGTAAGCCATGCTACCAACTAGAGGGCAATCCGTGAGGAAAGCAATGTGCATAGCAGAGAAAGCAAGCAGAGCGTGCATAACATAGGGGGTTGTGGCACCGATTCGAAGTAGACTAGAATGTGTGATTAGCAATCACCAAGGTTTAAAGCAGCGAATTTGTTCAACTTACGTTGGAATATGGCGAGTCCAGAGAGTGAAATTGTTGGCGTCAATGGTAGCGAGCTGATAGTACAGAGTCGCAACATGGTAGATCAAGCGGAGATCTTCAACCGAATACAAATGTGGCATAGGCGCAGGGTATATGCCCAGGCTGGGAAGGGGGAAGATGCCTGTTCTTTGCCATTCAGCAATGGCGGCTTCAATCTGAGGCGTCCACATCAGGTCGGGCTTGTCGGGAGTGGTAGAACGCTCAGCATCAGGAACCTGGACATCGTTGTAAGGGCAGCGGATCTTGTGCTTGGTGCAGTTGCGGCTTTATTTGTTAGCTTGAGAGTACAAGAGTTATCACTCAGATCACAACTCACCATTGGGGGAAGTTTTCGTCGCAACGGATATGACGGCGCTTGCTGTAGAGTGACTGTTAGTAATCACATGAGGTTATCGCGGATTACATGGGTCATACCAGGTATCACAACCCTTGCGAGACTTGGTGTGGCTGCGGCGAGGGGGACCACCACCGGGACCAGCCATTTTGCAAATTTTACAGAGTTCTGTAGTGAGAGAACTATAGAGTAAGTATGCGCACCGCTTCTCATAAGGATCAAGGGACATACACGAAGTGATCCACCAAGACAAGCTTGTGGATTTATAGCGAGCGTTGGAGCGACAAGGGCAGTAAGCGGTTTGCCCAGTCAAATGGTTTCCAGGAATCGATCCGAGGAGTCCAAATTAAGGATGTTTTGTGAATGGGTCTCGTAATAGACAACAATTCAACGTAGAGGGTCGAGAGGCTAAGCTCAGGTGCAAGTCGAGTATTCAAACTTATACACGGAGAGCTTCAACAATGCAATGTGGTTGAGATGCTCGATGGACTCTACGAAGCATGGACGATCAAGGCCAGACGAGTTGAAGAAATATCTAAAACCTTGGCCGGTGATGTTGGGTGGTTTGGCAAGTTGTCTATATCCAAGTCTTCCAAACAGATGGTAGCGATCGAATGTGGCGGCTTGGTTGGTTTTCCTTCCTTTCTGATAGAAGTTTCTGGTAGTTTTGGAAGCGAGTGTAGATGAGGATATCAACTGGCTGTGGAATCGAGCGAGCAACTTCAGCTTAGATTGGAGTCCAAACGGTTTCTTGAGCTGTTGGTCTCTATCTGACGATTGGTCTCTGCGGTTGTTCCTGATTATCCACAATGGGAAACGATTGAATGCCAAGAGATATGAGGTGAGAAGTGTATCGTGAAGGAGGATTGTTCTTCCAGAACCAAGGCACCGTAAAATAAAAAGCGAGTGACAGGAGTCGACGAGGACTTCCTAAGAGAGTTGAGAGAGATGAGGAGGGTGAGGGAGAATAGCGAACGTGGTTGAGTTGTAAGACGATGATGTTTTTTGGAGATAGCCAAAAGGGAATCAAGAGGGGATCCGGGAAGGAGCTGGGGACAGACGCATTGTTAAATACAAGAGGACCTACGTATGTAGTGTGCCAGGTGCGAGGTGCTAGGTGCGGGAGTAGATGGGGAGGGGAGGAGTAACCGGGGTGTAAGAGGTGTGGGAGTGTAAGGTAAGGTAAGAGTGGGATTGAAGGAACGGGTGGAAGGCTGTGTAAGGGTACCTACGGTGTTGTACTGTGAATTGCGATGGGCTGGGCTGGGCTGGAAAGAGCGAGCAGTAAGTACTGTAAACTGCAAGAGTAAGGTGAGGTAAGAGCGTGCCATGTGCCATAGGTACGTGAGTGCAGGTGCCAGCAGCAGCGTCCGTGACAGTTCAGCAGTCCAAAAAGAGTACAGCCGATGGGGTACCCTCCACCAGCCTTAGCCCGCCTGCCTCTACTTGAGCCTGAACAGCCATAATAAGTTATCCATGGATAGCATCAGAATCACCAAGAGACACTACTACAGCAACCTAATCTGCCATTCAGGAGCGCAGGAATAAGCCGAGGGGACGTCAAGACAAGAGGCGAGCTCGGCCTCAGGACCAGGGGAATTGTGGGCTGTGGAGTGCGGGCCCGGGACTACGGCAGCGGACAGCGGGCAGCAGTGGATGAGTCCCAATGAATCGGATGCTGGTCTTTGGCCGTGAACCCCGAGTACAGCTGTAAGTCTGTGGTATCCGCGCCGCTTGCCTAAGAGGAGAATGAAGGCTGGCTGGTGCGGTGCTGGTGCCGGTCTACAGAGCATAACCCAACCCAAGACGCTAGATATCCATGGGGTGTGGTCCGGTGCCAGAGCTATGCAGGGGGGGGCGTACTGCAGCCTCATCAGTAATAGGGCCGCTCTCCAAAAGATCCCTGGGCTGGGCATCTGTCATAGGTAGTCGAGGAAGAAAAACCAAAAACCATCCATTTGTTTGCGGGTTCTCTAAAAGAAGCGTCGGCCACAGACCATAACCTTAGTAACACGTCCCGTCAATGCCAGATCAGAGGGGTACAAGGTACCGTAAGGATTGGTCAGGGAGAAAGGTAACCTTCTGACTGCGGAGTATGTAGGGGTATTGAAGCAGCAATTGGAGATACTGGGCTAATACCTAGGCTTCGATTTGGTAAAGGTAGGACGGGCCTGAAGATAACATCGATCCATACCATTCACCAGGTGCTTCTGCTGTGCTATTTTGGGGAGCAGGCGATTGGAGATGGTTTATTGGTGGCCGGGAGACCTTGCTGGCTTGTGCTCGTCCCATGGTTCTACACGACCACCGAGATGGTACTGCAATGCTTCGCTTCCATGGGCGGAATGCTCCTGAAATCATGAGGTTCAGTCCCATCGACATGGTGGTGGCGGGTAGAAACCCAGTCCAGCCCAGAATAGGGCAAACAAGAACAACGAAGCAAACAATAAACTACCTCAGAATACAGCAGCCGAGTGCGATTTCAGTAACATGGAACCGAGATAGTGGCGGATGGCGGCACCTTCAGAAGGGTGCACAGCGCCCAGTTACCTAAAGTTTGGGCGCTTTCAGCAGGTGGGATGCCTTGTCATTCACCTGCAGCAAACAGCAGACATTGCAATGCAGCGAGTGGAGCATCCAGTAAGCAGCCAGAGAGCAGCGGCCGAGAACAACCTTGCACGCGGAGGGCATGACGCACATGGCCCAGGGTCAAGGGGTTAGGGAGAGCTCCGTTGTCATAGATCGTTGAGACTAGTGGCCGTCCTCCGCTTTTCCGCGGTGTCCGGAAAGGAAAATGTGATCTTCTTGAGAGACAAGAACAAAAAGAAATCAGACCAAATGGAAGAGAAGCCATGTCTGTACGTATCGCCAAGCAGCTTAGGATGAAGGTTGACTAAACGACCAAAACATGACAAAAATAATAGGTAACTAAGTAAAAATAACTTTCCTATGTGTCTGTGCTCTGTCTTGCTTCTCCCTCGAAGATCCAGTCAGAATGTCAGATTGTGGTCGTCAAGAAATCCGCCCACTGTTTTTACTCGAACAGCAACTTTTTAGTCACCCTAGGCACAGTAGGCTGGGCTGGGCTACGGTGCCCGTGGAGTCCGGTTTACTGGTCACTTAGGTTGGCTCAAGTAGCGGACTTGTCTCTTATTCGCTCATTTTCTGCCAAACGCGAGTCACTGATTGGCTTGTGCGTTTACGACAGGGCAAAATGTCATTGGGATGGCGGGCGAGCTTAGGCGGTGGTGAACCGGGGGGTCTGCATCATAGACGATAGACTAGAGACGGACAGGCCGGGGCCGCCGGTAGTTGATGCTTCGATGTCCCTGAGAAGACTAGAAGACCGAGCCATCTGAATTCAAATCCCAAATAATCAAGGCCCTGTACAAAGTAACGGTCAGGGCTGGGGGTCGTACAAATTGCCTTGCATTGCATTACAAGCGCCATCTCAAGTGGCGACATGGCTCCAGAAACGGCACATTTTCCCTGAGGCTCGAGATCAGAATATGGAGAATATCTAAAAAAGGGACTGGTCTAACCGTAGACGGCATGGTCAGAGATGAGGAACACTGGAACGTTACTTACGGCCCACCGTATGATAAACGCCGCAGGAATGCTTCACAGAACCGAACAGTGGCTTCGCTTCGTATTTTGTTTTGTTTGTTCGTTTGATCGTTCGGTCGTTTCTAAATCTTTAGCCCATGCTGCCCTGTCTTATCTAGCAGCTGAGACAAAGCCACGGGCCGCTCCTACGAGTATCTCGTCTCTGCACCCTTCTGAGCTGAAAATCTTAACACCATGACGTCGTTGGCCAGTGTAGGTTACGGGATCTTATTGTTGTGGTAGCAGTAGCAGTAGCAGTAGCAATTGTAGGCGCAGTCAGTCTAGACCTATCTCGTCGCCGTCTTACACAACTCCCCGTCATCATTGTTCATCATTAGTATTTTTGTCACCCATGGCATTTCTCCTGTCATTTCTCCTTTTGTACTTTTGTATCGAAGGAGCTGGAAAGTAGGAAAGTTGCAGTGCCCATCACATGACATGGTTATTGATAGACATGATCCTCCCGCTCCCATCCCTTCCCTTCCAATGTTCCTGGGCGGGATTACTTCGGGTATGCTGTAGATCGTGAGCCGCAAGGATGTCGGCGTATTCGGGCTTCTTCGTCTGGTGTAACACTTTAACCAAAGACTTGGGCCTTTCACGGCGGGCTGTCGAGCAACGTATGGTGACCCAATGGAATCTTGCGCCGCAAGGATAACGACCAAAGGCTTAGCTCAAGCTACTGGGTGCAACAAGGGCTTTGTATGACTGGAGCAACTTATCCTTCTTGACCGCAAAATGAAGCTATTTCTAGCCAGCCATCAAGCTCTGAAACTCCATCTACAGCGATACGTCCCGAAAGGGGAATTCGGGGTACTATATCGTCCGACGGGTAATGGATGTATGCTTGTCATAATTGACCAGTCTTTCTAGCTTAAACCTCCCTTTGTCGCCCACTCCCTGTATCTGCCAGACATGTCTTTCTCCGGTGGTAACGTATTCTTGTCACGGTAACATCCGTTTCATGGTCAGTGGTGCTTATAGCTCAATTTCAAGTCCGGGACTTCACGATAGTTTGGAATGGCATTCTTCTAGCATCGGTCCCCTGTACAGTTACCTCCCGACTGTTCTTAAACCCCTGCACTCGTCAAGGCAAGGACAGGGTGAAGAGGGAACATAGCAAGGGACTGAAGGGGAGACAATGTTCCACGTTTAAACCGGGTATTACGTGCGAATCAGAAGGGACTGATGGCTGCATTTCCATCTGGCACGTGCTGTCCGAGATAATTGCACGAATAGGAAGTGAGTATAGCACTCTGTAGGGCCAGTAGCTTCACCAAAGGGAAAGCCTAGAACTTTCATTTTCATGTGATGAAACTCCAGGGGCCCTCAGTCATCGTTATCATTAGGCCTGATAGAAAGTCAAATTTGTCCAAATATCAAATTGACAGATGCCGACGCTATTGAGTAATATCCACTTAGTAAATGACTGGTCCTGCCAGAGTCCTGAACTAACAGATATCGAGTAAAACTACCAAAAAGAAAAGGCGTTGGGGAACTCACTGGAAACTCCATCGAGTATACCTAGAAATAGAATGGATAAGATATGACAAGCTAAAGTTGCCTATTGGGGAAAGGTTCCGCGTGCTTTGCGATGACACAGCGACAGCAACAATTCCAGAGTTAACAAGGGATCAACTAAAGAGCTACCAAAATAGAGCACCAAGATGCTGAGATTTAGCGTCATTGAGACTCTGTGCATGGTACAGGGATATTCTCCAACGTAACCATAGAGGAACTGGTCGTTGTGTCCCTTGTCTTGTTCACCATTCCCTGCAAAGGACCCACGGCGCTTCAGATTGATGAATGCTAACCCTATAGTCTGTACGGATACAAGCAGCGAAATATGAAGCTATCGGTAGTGTTTCAAAGGGCAAGGCCTTGTATGATCGTCAATGTGCCTCGGTGATGAAGACGGGGATAAATTACCACAGACACTATCAAATCACTCTCACTCAGAAAGCTTTTCGCATTTAGGCTATTTATCGTTAGCTTTACAGCCAATCTCAACAAAAGCGTAGACTATGTTGTTCAATTGCTTCTCCCTGGCCTGTCCCTCTTCTCAAATCTGGTTCAACAACTAACTGACGCAGGACTGACTGACTTGCATGTGTCTGTCTGGTTGAAAAGCAATCAATAAATCCTTTTGGCTTGCAGTTCCGCGTAACACCCGTCAGTGGCTGCAGTTGATTGAGTTTTGCGGCGCCTCACCATTGGTGTGGCTGGATGTGGATACTTGATGTGGAAAAGTCCCATTTACGGTACCTTAGTGGTTTTTAGACCGCCTTCAGCCAAGGAGCTTCTAGAAGCAAACTACGAATTTCCCTACATAGACAGGCTAGGACAGGCCGACTTACTTTAGAGTTGCACCGCGGAATGGGACCACGGAAGAATTGGATGAGACATTGAACAACAGCAACAACAAGACAATGTCTCACGGCCCACAGTTCACAAACTTGATAGACGTCCAGTCGCTCAACAGATATCCTACGCCTCGCTGTGCTTTGAGATCTGACCGATTCCCATTTTTGATTTGAGGCCCTTTTGTTGGTGGGCGTCAAGGGGTCAGGCCACAGCTGGTCGGGCTTGCTGGGAGCTGTGATAGGTACGCACTCTGGGTGGTGACCTGCCCTGGGCACTCAAGCACTTCATCCATCAAGAAGCCAAAAGCCAAAAGCCAGAAGCCAAAGCCAAAATCCATCCATAAGATACCCAGGCATTATCGAATTCCATGTTCAAAACCAGGTAAGAATAGGTACTAGCTTGTGCTATGACAACCAACCAACTCAAGCGCCTTCCGATTTCACACTCAGGTAGCCCACCACCATCTTCCCCTCTCTCAAGCAGCAGCGTCGTCGCATCATCATCACCAACAAAAGCATGCATCATTCCGCTTTCTTTGCCGCCACTTAACTCACCCCTCTCTCATTTTCAAATGCCTCATGAGTACATCAGATCAGCAGGGTCCATTAGTATCAAAACAGCGAAGACGCCGATGCCTTCTGCCCAATCCAGTATGGGCTGTGAATTTTTTTGGGAAAAAAAAAAAACATGGAAAAAGCATGGTTTTACAGAATATTTACAACAACACAATGATCTACAGGTTCCTGACACAAACTTACTTTGCAGCCACGCCATGATCGACCTTGTCCGACATTGCTCTTCCCGAAGTCACACATACCTCACGCCCGGGCTCAGCTACCAAACACCCAAGCAACATTTGCTCCGGTCCTGGTTCGTCTGTCGCCTTGCCGCGGTTGTGTACAGAGGCCCTCCGTAGGAAGTTCCACCAAGCTACTTTTTTGTTTTTGCGGCCAGACACTTCCCCCACCCGAATTCGGGGAACCTAAGCCCCGCCCCGAACGGTGGAACAGACTGAAGCAAACCGCACGGAGATACGGATACTTTTGATGGATGGAGTACCGGTACGTTTGCTGGGCGAGGCTGAAGGTTGATCTACATATCTCGCGATGGTCCACTGGCTTTAACTAATAGTCAGCTCCCTTCTGCTTCTGGTCCTGGTCCTCCGTCATGGGTCTCACAGCTGAAACAAAGCCTCGGAGGACTTCGGTCGATGACAGGCAGGTTTGTCCACCATTCCCCATCTCGGCCGAAAGGGCAACGATCACAATCCATCATTGGCTACGCAAGTGAGCCGGACGACGGTTTCAATCTCAACTTGGAATAAAACACTAGCTCTCATCTGTGATCGTCCCCAGATTTTAGGGCTAGCATGGCGCTATGAGGTCATTGGGCGAGCGATTGATGGTCACTCTGTCACTCTATCGCTCTCAAAGGATTTTCGCCTCTTCAACCATGACCCTGTCGTTCCGATGATTTTGTTGCGCTGCTGACGGGGCTCCATGTGGCCTCTTTAATGGATATCCAATGTAATCATCCGAGGCACAAGATCCTGAGCCGGCTATCGTCTTCCCAGGGTGACAATATGATATAACTGCTGACGTCGCTCACTGTTCGCTATCTGTGATATGTCGGGCATCAAAGTATCCAAATTTACTGCTAAGTCTCGCGTTCAGTGCCGACTTTTTATTTTTCTCATTGTGTATATCTTGCTGGAGTAATAAGAATTGATGCAGACAACCAACCATTTATCCACAAACTAACAAGCTAGTGTATGCCAGGGCCCTTGTCCCTGGATCAGATCTGGCTAAAAAATGAACGTCTTGGGACCTTCTGTTTGGCCAAAATCACCAACCTCGTGTTCCGAAATGGAGTTTCCCCTGGAAAGCTCGACCCATGAAATGTAAGGCATTTCAAAAGTCCATCTAAGCTACCTTACGGATAAGCATTGACAAATCACCGCATTTACGCCCCGAACCATCAAACTAACCTCATACTTGTGTCTACAATGACTACTCTCAGAGTCAAGGCGGATCGTAAGGCTCATCATGACGCGTCTCGTTGATCTCGTTCGTTCGGCCCACCTCATATCTCTCCAACGTTTGTGATCATCCCAGGCTTGTGATTCTCATTATCCTTGGTTCAATATGTCGCGATGCCATTACCAATCAATGTGGAAGCAGCCTCGAGAGAGGTTGGTTGTTACTCAAAATAGATCAAGTCTTACTCGATCACAAAAGGGGTAAAGGGAAGAAAGGTTACATGCTGTACTGTGCCATTTTGAATACAAGTTTCATATCTATCTATTGGAAGAGACGAGGCTGACTGTGCTTGCTTTCCTAAAGGGGATTGCAGTTGACTGGAAGTGACGGGAGTTATGGAACACAGAGTGCGCTATACCCCTGTTTGATTGCTAGCTAAAGTAGGTACAGGCTTACAGGGGGTACAGATAAAAGATATTCCATAATAGGGCTATTAGAAATGTAAACCTTTGAAGAAAAACATGTTTATTATCTTGTTTTTTTTTTTTAAAAAAATAATATATATATATATAGTAGATATCCTAGTAGCTAAAAATGGGTCAGTCCAAACCAAGGGCTGAACTGAAGGACTCTCTTAAATGGATGTCTTTAGGTGTTCCTCAGCAGACGTTAACCCCATAAGCTTCCACTGTCTAAATAAAGTCATGGATAGATTTATGGAAAAGTTGAATAGTTTTTATCATGCTATCCACAGAGGTAGAGATAGATAAACACCCACACCATGACTTTTTGGTGCACGGTATGACCTCATGTCTGGTCTAGGCAGCCGGCTGCAGGTTGGTTTAGGATGAATGTACTGTATGTATTGATTTGATATTTCATAGTTGTCTCAAACATTCCAAGCAAGCCTCTTGTGAGAACAAGACAGCGAGAGCGGTGAGATGATCGGCGTTGAGTTTGGTGTTCCTGAGAAGCTGAACTTGTGCATTGCATCGCATCACTCGCCTAGTCCCAGTAGCCCCATCCAAAAGGCGCTAATGAAGCATGTCCCGTATAGCTGGGAGGCACAAAAGATCGAGATGTATGCAAACCGACGATCACCCTGGTGATCCATGCCTGGTCACTTTGCTTCATTAGGACAGAAGCAAAAATCCCCTGTTAGTTATCGCTTTACTCACTCACCACCAAAAGACAGTCGGGAGAAAATAAGACTGCTGCTTGTTGTCGCAGTATTATCAGATTTTTGTATCCCAGTCCACGCAAAGGCTTCTCTTTTTGGTGTGAACTTTTGTCTTTGAATCAATATCACTATCACAACCCACCCTGTCGGAGCCCGACCTTGCTACGATTCGTTCGCCTGAGCTGCACATATTGGGATCAAGCTGGAGGCCAACGGTCCCCACATGTGCCAGAGGTTTGCCGAGAATGTGACAATTTCGGGGTTCAAGATTTGATCAGCATCTCCAAGAGTGAACATTGCAACATTCTCAGACACCTCACCCCGTCTTTGATACTCCCCTGGCAGCCCTGGGTAGAATGAGGGACTGGCCTGGCCTGGCCTGTGCTGCGCAAAGAGCCAAAGAAGATCTTATCCTCGGCAAGTGGTTCATTTACAAGCAAGCACAACAACTGGAACGCATCAACCCCACCGCCTGCAGCAGCAACAGCAGCACCGGGAGTGAGGTCTCATATCTAGTTCTGATTTGTTGAGCCTTGGCCACGAGGTTAGGTTCGTGCCGCAAGATATGCCGCAGGATAATAATAGAAATGCCACTTTGCTTCTCAACCTATGGAAAGGCGAGGGATGAACAGTCGTTGATAATTCGATGCCATGCCTTTGAAGTTTGAAGAATGCTTCCCTGATGTAGCGTTGGCATGCTCTCAGCCCTTGCGTCGACCATGTTATTACTGAAAGTGAAAGAGGAGCCGCTAGATGTTAGAGGTATGATTATGATGGTCATCGACCGCAATCACTATAGTAAGCCCACTGGACCGGTGGCCCATTGCTTCAAAGGGCGTGCTTGGGTTGATCATTGACCGCACTTTGGAGCATGGAGCACGCAACGCATCAGCTCTGGTCTGGTCTGGTCTGGTCTGGTATCACAGTTTGAAGTCTCCGACGTGATACATGCTAGCCCGGGTTTGCGGCGTGAAATCTTTGCACCGTGGCCGGTTGCATCGGTAATTACAATCTTCGCAAGATCGATGATCAACTAGAATTTGAGACTGGTGAGGCCCTCGCCGGCCGCAACTGTTGCAGATCGGCATTGCTTCGTCGGCCGTCCCATCATCCGTGGCCTGTCTTGTTCACGTTGAGTACTACAGTACGGATAGCTTGACCTGTCAACTCAGAAAAATGCAACTAAGTTAGTTCCGCGACAAGGGCGTGGGTCATCTCCAAGACAAATGGATGACCTGACTTCTACTAATGACAAAGGAGAAGATACCTCCAGATTATGGCTACAGATGATCTGATGCCCCTCAGAAAATGGATAGCTAAAACTCTAGACTGCCGATCGCAGTTTAAAGGCGGAAAAGGCCGGTCTGGATAAGAAGGAGAAATTTTACTTGGGCATCAATATCAACGGTCTGTATCAGACTCGTTGGCGATGACCTTCCATTACCGAGTTCAGCATCTTGAAGGCTATACATCTGCTAATCTATGGGGTAGCTAGCTCACTTGCGCACCAATCGACAGAAGGGATGAAGTTGGAAGAGGCTGATCCCTAAGGGAAGCTAGTAGCAATGGATGTGAATCTATCTTTACCGGGGCGCCGGCAAACCCGCGCCAGAAGGACAGAGCTGACTCACATTGCTTGCTACAGGACCTATTCACGAAACTGACTAGAGGAGAAATCACCGAAGAGTCGGGGACGCAGGGTCAAACGAGAATGACATAGATGGCTGGGTTTAAGGGTCCTTTGACGGTTTGCAGTAACGTATCATTCTAAGATCTCGGTGCTGACTCGACTCGACTCGACTCGACCACTGAGGCCATCATAACCAGGCCCAGGGCGAGACGAGGCGAAGCTAGCGAGCGGTGCGGATCCGAGACCACATGGCACGCGACGGCAGGCGCCTGACCAGGAGAGAGAGAGAGAGAGAGAGAGAAAGAAAGAAAGAAAGAAAGAGATGCTTTTCGATAAGAATTACGGATACGGAGTATTGGTACCTGACTTATTTCAGTCCCACAATCTACTTACCTACGGATACCTACGCGACAGCTTGGTTCCATGAATGAATGAATGAATGAATGAATGAGATGGGTCTCTTTCTCAGAGTTCAAGCACGGGCTCTTGTCAAGAGCCCGTGGCATGAAAAGGTAGTATTATAGTACTGAACTGTGTTGTCTTATAGCATGCCACCAGCACCAGCCTCGCAGGGTTCTGTCAATTTTGCCTGTTCAAGACGGGACCCAACCCAACCCAACCCAACCTAGCCACTTGGCTGTTGAAATAACGATGCTCAAAAATGCATTCATTTTGCTGTTCTAGACCAGGCCATGGCCACAGAGCGTCGTGCAGGGTTTGCCGAATGAGCTAGGGAACAAGAAACCAGGGTATATTGCCCAAAAATGGACATAACAACGGGGGAAATGGGGCCCGGGGCGGACCATGCCATGCATATGACAGGGGTCATAGTGCGAGGCTGAGCTATAAATGGCGACACGGACAGGGGACTATGACATGGTATGAACTGCTGCTCCAATCACGGCCAACTCTCTAGTGCTGAAGCTTAAACGGCACAGCAGCAGCACCAAGTCCAGCAACACCAGAGCCTGAGGTGGTTTCACCAACCGAGCAGTCTCTTGGTATGGCTTGGCTTGGCTTGGGGAGAAGCCAGCGTCAGCAGAGTCACCAGACTGAGATGAGACTTGTTTGTACGTCCCTACCCGGTTCTTTGTTGCGGATTAGTCCACTGGCATACTAACAACGGTTGGTTATGACGTTGACCAACATATGAAGCTTCGGGTTTAGGTATTGGATATCGTGAGCCTCACATGGAGTCATGGACCTTGGCCTTGGTCAGTCCAATGCCCGCAGACCATGTCCATGCAGGGTCCGGTGAGCCTGCTCCGGTGTTGCTAGGCGTCTGGCCTCTCCAATGCCAACCATTTACAGGTCAATGTCAGTGGAATCACTGGACGCCATCGCGCGGATAGTTCCCGAAGCCAGCGGTGACGGCTATATCCTGTGTCTAGACGTTGTCCGTCTACAGAAACAGAACAAGGCCAGCCACCAGGATAAATTTAGCTACTACATATCTCAGTCTATTGGAAGTTCAACGACCAGCCACTCCTCTTACCCCCTGTTGAATCTCAGGATACCCTGTTTTCTCTGCACCTTCCCGAAGCTATTGATTGAAGGGGGAACATACTATACATACATACGTACTATCTACGAGCACAAGTCATGATGCATGTACATCCAGCCTTACGGTCTTGTGATGGGTGCCGGGCCATTCAGAGGCTCTACCACCGAGAATCCTCCATTCTCTCAGATGGTTGACGCCTGGGCCGCCATCGGTGAAGGGTTTGTGCACACCCAAGACATTGGGCCTTTTGCTTCCGCTATCCAACTTCAATTTCACCCGCGGATTCGTAACGTCTGTGCGCTTTCCCGGTCAGGCAAGTATTTCGTCTACAGAGCACACTACTACCTATTATATATTCAAGACTAATACTAAAACTACAGGCTAAAAAGATCGTCCAAATCGTTCGGCTCCTTGTACCGACTCGCGTAGCTAGCGAGTTGCCTGGGTTAGGTTGGCAGACGTCAAAGCAGCTCTACTCAAGGACTTTTTTCATCGAATCAAGATCCGTAAGGACTGGTTCAGAAACTCTAAGTCTGAAAGGGGGATCAATAACAGGGGCAATCGCCGGCAGTTCCCTAATATTGGTACAGATACAGACGACAACTCCTCGGCATTCAATTATCCGGACCACGACGATCCAACGGGTCGAAGGATATGATCTCTCCCAGGTGTCAAAGCGAGCCGAATGGGACTAACCATCATTGACAATGGCGTTGACGGAAATCCCACGTTCTTGACAAATTGTAAAAGTCCAGAGTTTCACTGCGGTTACATGAAGACTACCTGTCACTGCATCGGCTGAGGCTGAAGCTTAGGGGAAATAGCCGAACTCTGTTGATCTGTGTTCAAGCAGAACTACATGGATTGCTGCGAATGACTCTTTGTAATTAGCCATTCCAAGGAAATGTCAGTCTTTGCCGGCGATAGGTGTGCATGAAAGACAAAGGCCACCACGTGGCCGTTGCCTTGAACAGACTACGGATATCTGCGAGTCATTTATCCCACTATGGGGCTCATTTGATTGAAACGACAAGGAACGCAATGTTTTTCATTTAGTAGTATAGGATTAATGCCCAAATATACTCATGTATAACCAGTTGGAAAAAAACCTACCCTATACCTATCATCATCTGTCTTGTCGCTGCCATGCTTCCAGCCAGCTGTGAATGGTGCAGTACTGTGGAGGTGGTCATTATGGTCAAGAACTGTTTGTTATTCTATTTTGGAAGCAGACATAACCTATATGTTCACCTTGTTGTGATAAGGTGACCCCAGGGTTAGAATACCGTAATAATGATGTCCAAAACCAAAGCTGGTCATCACACACACTTCAACGATATTCCTTCAGCATGCAGCATAAAATAGCCTATCTACCTAACTCGGACCCCGCGAATGCCCACCGACTCCTCCAAAGAACCCGAGTATTCTATCTACTTGTGGCATATCAGGTTGCCATTCTCCCAGTACCATGTTCCAGTCCAGTCGAGCCCTTGCCTCCCAACAGGTATATCTTCCCCCTCCAGTATTGCAACCCTCATCAGTTCATACCATCATATCAACATCAATCAAAATGGTCCCAGGACTTTTCGTAACCCTCCTTGAACTTCGCCATGCAACCCATACCATGCTATCTACTGCGATCAAAGAAACAGTGCTATCTATAACTATGTAATAATGAGGAGCCCTCAACTTCCACTTCGGCTCCAGCGTCGGGACATTCACGCGAAATTAAGAAAAAGATCAGTCGCCGGCCCCTGTTACAAGGAGTAATGTGACTCCAGAGTTTGTCGGTCTCGTTGCTGCATCTGGCCAATAAAGCTGTTAAAGTCAGGGATCATTTGCTTGTAAATATCGATGACCTGGGAAACGTTAGCTAGTGAAAGAAATGCGTCGATGCGATGTAATTCACCTTCTGGAAGACGTCGTGCAACTCCTGCCTGACTGGGCTCTTCAGGCCCATATCACGATATCGTGCAATAGCCGTAAAGTAGTTGAGCAACTCCTTCTCCATGGCCTGAGGGTTTCGGCCCACGATCATCGAAAATCCCTTGAATGCTGTCGCCTTCTCCTCTGTTGCCTCGACCTCGTTCATAATGCTGATCCATTCCTCGGCAAAAGTTGACAGATGGGGACCCAGTTGTTCTGAGTTATCCAGACCAAGGCGTCCCAACGCCATGGCGGCATTTTCATTCAGCGCTTTGGGAACGCGGGGGTTGGTCATGATCTCGACGAATCGATGAAGAAGCTCCTGAACCCATGGACTCATGTTCGCCTTGTGCTGCATGGAAATTTCGCCAACTGACCAGCAAGCGTTGTTAACGACGCCAAATCCACTATCCATATCCTCGTCAAGGACACTGTCCATATCAAGCTGCTTGAGCAAGATAGGAAGGGCTGTAGGAAGGTAAGGCTGTAGTAGAGGATAGACGTATCTAGCGCAATCTCCCAACAGCGCATATGCAGACTGTCGAACTTCATCGCTAGGGTCCTCCATACAGAAGCTGAGAAGCTCAAAGAAGGATTGCTGAGAGCTCTTGACAAGTGTAGCCGACTTGTCATCGTTGAGAGCCTGGACGATGGCACTAAGAAGATCCAGACTTGTCACAAGGAAGTCCTTGTCAGGCTGGTCGAGCGCTGGGTTGCCGCCGGCAGCTAGAGTTTGCTCGAGGTTGACGTGAATGATGTTGACGCATCGCAGGAAGATGGGCTCAGCGTAGGGAGCGAACGCATCACCGAGTGCCATCGCCACATAAGAGAGGCACTCTAGCAGAGGGAACAACTCCCTGGATTGATCAGACACGTGGTTGTATCTGTTGATCAAAGCGGGCATCAGCTTGCCTGACAGGTCCGGTGAAGCCATAACAGGTCCAATATGCTCCGCCAATGTCTGCACACAGTCGTAAAGAATGTACATGTTGCGATCCTTGTATTTAGCAAAACAGTGAACGAATTGCTGAATAATGGGACCGCAGTAAGGCTCAAGAATCTTACCCGCCTTATCCTCAAGGTTGGCAAACGCAGAGGCAGCTGCTTCTTGGACCTTCTTGTTCTTGTCCAACATGTGGCGGAGAATACCGTCCATCAAAGGGAGGAAGAACTGATCCTTTTCCTTATCCTCCAAGTTGGCGGCCCATGACGAATATCGACCAAGGGTCCAGCAGGTGATCTGTCTCACAACGGGTTCCGAATCTTCGAGCAGAGAGATTAGGTAAGGTACAAGCTCAGGCAGATGAGGAACAACGACATCCATGCACCCATCGGCAACGGCACCCAGGGCCAGAACAGCGGCCTCTCGGTTAGGCCACTCATCGTGCTTCAGATGCTGTGACAGATAGGGAAAGATAGCTTCGAAGACAGGAGCTTGGAAATCGCGAGCGAAAACATCGAGGGCGGCGGCGGAGCACTTGCGGATAGTCCATCGTTCGTCGGGGTTGGCGTCATCACCATCATCGTAATCGTCGATTTCTCCCTCCTCGACATCATCGTCCATACCGGAAAGTTTCTCGAAACCGGTGCCGTTCTGAGGTTGATCGGCGGACTCGCTGGTCTCGCCATTGGCCTTTCGTGCAAGAGCCTTCTTGGCAAACGCGGGACGGATGTCCTCTTCACGGTCCTCCTCCTCCTCGTCATCCGAAGCACCTCCTAGGAGGGCGATATCCTCTCCACTGTACACCATGCATTCGAGAAGGACGGGGATGATTTTGTTAATGTATGGCTCCAATGCTCTCCACAAATTGTCATGCTCTCCGACAGCGAGCCAAAACTCGGCAGCTTCACATGCTAGGTCTTCGTCGTCGCCCGTCTGCTGAGATATTATGTAGTCGACGAGGCCGCTGATGTGCGGCTGGAGCTTATCGGGTCGCGTCTCAACCAGGTGAACAAAGGCGCGGCATACTTGTCGTCGAACGTCGACACTGGTGTCGCTGGCCAGGACAAACAGGTGCTGGAGGAGGTCATCGATGGAGTTGAGCATAGCCTGGGATTCGCGAGGTGTGAAGACATTGATAGCTGTCAGAGCACCAGCCCTGACCTTGGGTAGCGGACTCTTAGTGGCCGCGATGAAATGGGGAAGAACGTAGTTAAGAGGTCGCTGACCATTGACTTCCTTGGTCAACTGGCGGAAGTTGTCTTCGCAAATTTTGGCTAAAGCAGACATAGCACCCTCTTGCGCCTCGTTGGAAGTCTGTCCAGATGTGTTGCCAACCAGGTCAAGCAACTGAGGTAGTAGCTCGGGCCAGCTCAGCAAACCTCCGCGACGGACAATTTCGGTCGCAATGTTTCCGGCGAAGTTGCGAATCTGGGAGTTCTTGTCCTGCAGGCACATAGGGACTGCGAGCTTGATGAGCTGGAGGCTGGATTCGGGGATAGTCTTCCATTCGCTTCGAATATTGTTCTTGAGCATGATGCCGGCAGCGGAACGCACCAGGTGGAAGTCTTGCTCTGAGAATTGGAGGCTGCCAGGGGGTGAGGAGCTTGAGAAGAGGTATGCGAGATAGTTGTTGATGTCAGGCGAGTTCTTAGCTTGTTGAAGCATCTGCAAAAAACATGATTAGTTGAGGGCCAGGACATGCATTGCGATGGACAGTTCTAGTCTTACCAAATCAGCCTGCTTTTGGGCAGTCTTGTCGAAACCACTGAGGGAGTCTTTGAGGCAGGCAGCAAGCTGCTGCAGCGAGTCCGGGGCGGGTTCCCAGGAGGACATGGCTGCGGTGGTGTTGAACAAGGTCTTTGAGCGTCGCAGATGGTGGATGTAAAGTGAGGGGCGCAGAGGCTAGAAGGGCACTTTGTGTGAACGACTTTCACATGAGCGAAGCTCCGCAGCTCCTACTCGTCAACGGTTAGCGATGCGCAAACCTTCAGCCAGATGAGAGCACAATGGCGAAGGAATCTGGAAGAGGGGAGAGACGAGAGACCAGCGGTGGACTCTAGGATAGTGGGATTAGAGTATCCGTCGAATGGGATATGGCTGGGATGGTAGTGGGCGAGAAGCGAATGTGCCCCTCTGATACAGGGATGTGCAACACCGTGGGGCCACACTGCAAAGCTCAAGTCAAAGTCAACTCACTCACCTGGTTCCTGTTCAGACGGCTGGCTCTTATCCTTTGTTTCTAGGAATTGTTGGCTGTGGTTTTGATAGTAATGTCGAGAAAAGTGTGATGGGACGCTGTGCGTCTACGACGCAAAGGCGAAGAAAAGAGCAATGAAGGGGAAGAGGTTGATGTCGATCTCTCAAGTTAGAGTTGAAGAAGCTCAGCTGCCCACCAAGAGTAGGGGACGAAGTTTTTGGTGTAGTTTCGAGTGGAGGAGAGAGCGGAGGCTCAATCCTCAAGGGCACCGGGCACGTACCTAAGGAATTTCCCCTTCAAGCTTAGCGACGGCAAAAAGAACGACACATGAGCGGGCTTCTCACACGGTAGACACAGCAAAGTAGCCTGAAACACACCAACAGGCGGTGTTAATCCAGATAGTGGCGCGGGGTGCGATAACGATAACCCGCAGAAACCGAAAAGAAAATTTGTCACTGCAGAATGCAGGCTCTTTGCTGCGGGGATCACCGAAGCTACTGTATCAGTGTATCTCACTTAGGTTAAGGTGGGCTAGTATGGAGGTCAGAAAATAACCAGCACACTTCAGACTCTTCCAGGCATATTAGATGAGAACTACCTAAAGTCAACCTAAAATTTAGTATAGGTTTAGGTACTCTTTAATAGATATTAGGCTAGCAGTCTTCCCAGTATGCCTCCCTATTATTTTCTGATCCACCTGGTGGGATAAAAATGTTGAGTTATGTTATCATCTGTAGTTATATCGGCGTCTGCGTCTGCGTCGGTGTCTGGCTGACCACAAAAAAGTTAACGAGACAAGATAACCGCTTGTTTGATTCTATCGTCCAACCAATTCCATCATTTCTGCCCTGGATCAATCATCCATATTAAATCCTGCAACGGGCCGCGACCTTGCCTGAGACATAACATCGAACGGTCTTTGAGCTACCTACCCAAAATACTGTGTTCAAGCTCAGCGTGTGTAATGCAGCCCGAGAAGGTAAAAAACAATCATCACTCTTGACTCTTCCTTGGTTTGGTTCTCATAATTTGTAAATCGATAAGTCGTCAAGAACATCGCTTTTCATCCGATTCTGTAGTTCCACCAGAGCGTCACTGCGAGACCAATCTTGTCGTAAGTGCCGCACAGCTTGGTGTTACACCAGTCCTGAGTATCGTGTATTGCGTGTGCGACACCATCCCTTAGCCAGTCGCCATTGACCTGGGGCGGTCTGAAATGGGCTATGGCCGAGACTCAATAGGATCTGGCCGCTTTGATTGAATATTGAATATCTGGGAATACCAAGATAACACTAAATAAGTCAGCCGGACCACGACGATGAGAAAATAAATGAGGAAGCATATATGTGTTCATAGAATCCTTTCTTATTTAAAGCCTGATATCTATCAAGAAATAGACAACTGCACCTCAAGCCTTTTCAGCGCAAGGATAGTAGGGGTATTCTGGTATCACACACACAATCCCGCGAGGTGACAAACATTTGTCTCAAGCTATTTGTCTGTATGTACCACTGCGGAATCATCCGGGATCGTGCGTGGTCCGTGTCATAATGCTCCCAAAACTGCCTTGACAGCTCTGTTACTAGGTGGCATGAATAAAGCGGTACGCCATAACTCTGAGCGGTCCTGGTGTCTCTTGGAAGGACATAAGGGACTGCCAACTCCTATGATTTGATGGAGGCAACAATGATAGGAATAACAGGCACTCCCTCTTCCAAGGTGATCATTCGCGAAGGACGAAAGTTTCGTATTTCTCGACAAGGCTGAAGATACTTTTTCATGCCGCAGTTGCCTTGGTACCCGATAACTGTAGCCTGTCTGTCACAACCTGAACAATCGTCTTGAAAGCCTCCATCTCCTCTTCCACCGTACCTCCCATTCCAGCATTAGCAAAGCTCATCGAGTTGGTAACATACACCGGAAGCTGTGATTTTCGAGCCAATAGCTTTGCCATTCGTGTTGTAAACTCCACCGATGTCTCCGATGAGTAGAGTGTCGTGGACAGCGGCTGTGCCTGATCAAGTCTCTATTCAAAGTTAGCTAAGTGTCACCTTAACAGAAACGGGTCGCATTTACGTTGGGCAGGGCATAGACAAAGGAGCCCATGGATACAGGAGTGGAGAGCTCGTCTTGTGACGCTGTTGCTAGGAACAGCACAATCGACTTTGCTTTGGTGGAGAGGCGGAGGTAGACGCGGGTGTCGAGAGAGCGGGGGAGGGGCACGGAAAGCTCGATTGTGTCTGTAGACATGATGACGCAGTGTGAGAAGCCCAATATAAAGGTTTTCTTTTGTTATTTTAAGATTCCCTTTCTCTGTTTTGAGAACTTGAGTGAGTGTGTCGACCCGTCCTCGGAGCTGAGTTGTGTGGTGAAGTGAGATGTGGTTTATTTCACCTGAGCCTCTGACGTAACTGGATCAGTTGTGAGCATGTGCACTTTATACCATGATATTTCTCTCCCACTTACAATAAATTCACCGATAGTCAGTAAATCCTAACCCAAATGTGACTTCTTCCCTGAGATGTTGTCTTCAAGCCATAGGTACCTAGGTAGGTCTGCACTGATATCCGCAATCACATGATCTCCTCAACCCCACGCAAGCTCATTCAGGGTCCGCAAAAATCAAGATCGACTTGTATGAAGTGAGCCATGAGTTCATTTTAATCTTTTTGTCTATTTATTCAATTCTCTCATCAGCTCCCTCGCCTGATGTACTATCTGATATTCTTATATAACCACAGAAATTGTTCGCTATTTAGAGGCCGCTGCTTCTACACTCACGTTCTTTTCTACCCCGCCATGACCCTTGCTTAAACGAAACATATCAACACCTATTTCTAAGCCAGCTATTATGGCTGAATCCGAGGATGGCCACCATATCGAGATAGTCCCAGATGACAGTGCATGGGCTGGCGTAGAGGATAATGCTGAGGACCCTGAAGAGGTTCGAGTTATTTTCAGCGCTTTGGATTCATTCTTGTGAGTTTACTCAAGGGCACGATGCTCAAACTCACTTGAGTCGGATGATTTCAGACACTCACCCCTGGCCGCTGCTATGGACTCTTTAGTGATGAATTTACGCTAGACTTGCTCTTCTTTCATTGAATCACCCTCATGCTAAGATATCAATAGCCAATACGCCAAAGTCTCCCACTTCAACGTCACTCATCTTCGCCGCCAAGCCTTCTACGCTCTTCCTCAAGAGCAATGGAAACTCCTAGCTGCACCCCCTTTCAACTTTCTCGACAGTCTAGAGAAGACCGACGACGCCATTGATGAGAACGCTGAGTTAGCTCGTACCATCGCTCGCGTCGGATTGCAGTCATTCCGTATGATGACGGAAGACCCTGAAGATAAAGAGCCTAAGATGCCTCAAGAATGGGCTGGAGTTGCAAAGAACTCTGATGTTGATAAGGCAAGGAGCACTATTCGTCAATTCTACCGGGATTGGACCGAAGCGGGAGCTGCGGAGAGAGAGGCTAGCTATGGTCCTATCATGAAAGCCCTTGCAGCAGAAAAGGAGAGATATCCGGGTAGATCTCCTCTGAAGGTATTGGTGCCAGGTGCAGGTCTAGGACGACTGGTATTTGACCTGGTTGCGAACGGATACACGGCTGAAGGCAACGAGATCTCTTATCACCAGCTTCTTGCATCATCTTACATTCTCAACAACTGCCCTGCTGCCGAACAGCATACCATTTACCCCTGGGTTCATAGTTTCTCCAACCACCTCACCCGGGCAAATCATCTTCGCAGCTACCGCGTCCCAGATATCCACCCAGCCTCCGTCCTAGCTGCCACGCCCAACGTCGGAGAAATGTCCATGTGCGCCGCCGACTTTCTCTGCCTCTACTCTAACGAAGATCATGAAGCACAGTACGATGCCGTGGCAAGCGTCTTCTTCCTCGACACAGCACCCAACCTGATCCGATATCTCGAAGTTATTCGGCACTGCCTTCGACCTGGAGGCGTTCTTATCAATGTGGGACCGTTATTGTGGCACTTCGAGAACAACGCACCGGGTAATCATGGACAGGACAGCGATGTAGAGCATGACCCAACGAGCTCATCTGGCATTGCGGACCCGGGGAGCTTTGAGCTGGCTGATGATGAGGTCATTGCACTTCTGGAGAAGATGGGATTTGTTGTCGAGTGGCATAAGACCGGCGTTCATGCACCCTACATTCATGATCCTGATAGTCTTTTACAGTCAACTTATAGAGCAAGTACTTGGCTTGCTAGAAAGCCACTAAGTCAGGGTAGTTCATGATAACTATTGCACACCTGGAATACAACCAAGGTAAAAAGATCAATCATGGAATAAAACGTCTAGCTTAATACTATATCATTGTAAACTAAGATCGTACTTTATCATACATTAGGCATCATATCGCTCCTACAGTTTTGACTTGGACTCCACCATAAGCTCTCCTCGCTGCCACAAAGCACCACCATCAATAGCAATCGCCTCAGCGTTAACATGCGACCCAGCCCGACTGGTCAGATAAACCACCACGCCGGCAATATCCTCAGGCTTACCCAGCCTGCGCATGGGGTTGCTGTTCCCAATCTCCTCAGCACCACCCGACATCTCCAACAGGCCATTGGCCATCTTGCTAGGGAAGAAACCAGGGCAGATGGAGTTGACAGTGATGTGTCTGGGTCCCAGCTCCATAGCCAGGTTGCGCCCAAGATGCAGCACAGCAGCCTTGCTAGCAGAGTAACCGTACGTGCCCTGCTTTCCAATCGTGCCGACGCCAAGACCTGCAGCGCTAGAAGTGATGATAACACGGCTGGGATCCTGGAGGGAAGCGCTTTTCTCCAAAAGTGGTGTGAAAAGACGAATTGTATTGAACACAGCCTTGACATTGAGATCCATGACCTTTGCAAAGGCAGAGTCAGGATGCGTGTCGAATTTCTCACCCCAAGTAGCTCCAGCGTTGGCGAAGAGAATATCGACGCGATCAGTATGCTTCTTGACCTGCGCAAGAAGACTCTCTACACCCTCGAACTTGGATGAGTCCGCGGGAACTGAGATGGCGATGGCACCGGGAGAAAGATTGGGGAGAGCATTGAGAGCTTTGCAGGCTTCTTCGCAGGCTGCAGCCTTGCGGGACGAGATGAAGACTTTTGATGCGCCTGCTTGGAGGAATCTGAGACGATGTTAGTCGCGTTTTACATATGGGTTAACCAAGCAACTGACGCTGAAGCTGCGTGGAGACCAAGGCCACGAGAACCACCAGTGACAACGGCGACCTTGCCCTTGAGGGAGAAGAGCGAGGGGAAATCTTCCAACTGAGTCTCAGCCATTATGTTTGTGTTTGTTGTTCTTAAAAATAAAGTAGAAAAGCGATGACGTTGATGAAAGGGGCTGTCTGATGGTGGTCTTATTCCTTTTCCAAAACTTTGAACCAGATTTTAAAAATAAATTGCTAAGAGATTGAAAGAGGAAGAGTTATCCTTTATAGGAAAAAGAACTGATAGGCAACGTATCTCCTTGATGTTCGTGGCGAGGCTTGAACCTCGGAGTTTTGTCTGCCCTGGGGAACGTCCGGGGTTCATTAATTAAGTCTCCGGTTGCGGGGAAAAAGATGCCGAGGCACGTCGTCTGATGGGTGGGTCTATCTCGGTAACCACATACATATAGTAATTACTCGGTCTATGGAGCATCCGTACATCAAGACAGGTAGTTATATTTAAGAAAAGGAACTCTTCTTCTAGACGTAGATTCGTGTATTAATTCTGATGAACCGTGATTGATGATATCCAAGGAAACCCTGCACTAATTAAATGATTGTGATGCAAATCCAGCATAGCATTTGCAGCTGAACATGAAACCCGTTGGTCATATCATCGTCATTAGATCTTCTGAACCATATCTTTCGTTATGCCCCGAGAAAGACGTCGACAAAGGGATTTTGAGAAATGAAACAGAGAAAGAAAGAAGGTAAAATGAGAGAGAAAAAACGAACCCATCATATTGCAAAACGATCTTTGTCAACGCGTCAGTAGTTGTGTGCTGTTCCACCAAATCTCGCTGTCATATGGTAAAAAGGATCTTGCTTATCCAAAATAATAGAGTAACCAGAAACATTTCCCAAGGCTGATGAGAATATATTGACAAATTATGCAAAAGTCCGAGCCAAGAACATGAATAAAAAACGGCTGCCTTAGGGAAGAGCGCAAAGCTGTGTATTGTGCGTCACTTAGCAAGGGTCTTTAGTGTGCTGACCAGAAGCTACCACAATATTCAGGCAGCATGTGTGGAAAGCCGACTGTGACCCATGCCGCAGCTGTCTCGAGTTTGCGAAGCTGTCGAGACAAGTTTCGCAGGGGCATGCCAGCGAAGCTAGCAACTCCTGAGGAACGTATATATACGGATGTCATTGATGACATCCCATGTAGGGACCTGCTTACGCAGGCACCATAAAACGTGAATATGAGGGCCGTTCGCAGGGTCATTACCTGCGATGTTTCTTCTTGTGCGTGTGTGTCTTGTTTGCCCAACTGGTGTTTACGGCGTCTGTGACGGTTTCCCAATCGGAGCCCACTACCCGACCGATGAAGAGCACCTTGACGTTGTGTTCCACAGTCGTGAGTTTTGAGTAGTTAACTCGGGACTCTCTTGAGATCCGCTCGCCTTGTTCATAGATGTGTACACGAACTGGGGGGTATCCAAGCTTGGGTTCACCAGACAGCCCGGCAGGGTTTCGGTTACTACTTTCAGCAACAATTCCATGTTGTTCGGCCTTGACGCCACTCTTTTTACAGCCTTTCTTACCATAGGTTGAGATTGGTCTAGGACGTTAGCACAGTCTTGAATCTCAGCCTCGACTGGGCATAATACTTACATGCAAGTGCAATGCCCAAGATCGTTTGCGACTACGATGAACCGACGAAAGTGGACAAAAATTCGACCGCCGTATTGGTCGCGGTAAACGGTTTCTTCCACGATACTACCTCCACCTGCTGGCTCCGGCCATAAGACTTTGAAAACCTGCTAGGTGGTTAGCATGACTAAAGAGTTTAGCTGGGGGCCGACTTGCCTCGCCCGGTTGGAACATATGAGACTGTGCAACGCGATAACCTAGGATTATGTTAGCTTGTGGGATTTATATTGCATGGTACCGGAAAGCATACGTGGATCTAGAGTTTCTGATTCACCAGTGGTGCCCATGATGTGCTCCTGGTTGACCGAGGTCGTGGCTGGGACTGGATCTTCATCCTCATCTTGCGCCGCTACGGACGTTGTTAGAAATCCCACTCCAACTCAAGGCTAATTATCGACGTTACGTACTATAGTATGCAGTCGACGACGACTCGCCACCTCGGTATCGATCACGAGAATAGTGCCGGCTTTGTGCAAGAGCGGCCTGAAGCTCTGGATCATCTTGTTCTCCGGAGGCGTCTGCATATTGCTGACTGGGAGCAGGATCTGCTACGAGTTGGTGAGCTGCGTTGGTAATAATATGAAAAGGGGCATCTCGCATACCTTGAGCAACTGTGAAATACTGACCAGTATCAGGGTCATAATCTACAAAGTTGGGTTAAGTCTGCCCTTAAGATATCCTAGGCCTTTTAATAGCTTACACACTTGCTCTGCCGGTGGAGCGGCTGCAGGCGCCGACGGTCTGCGTTGATTATATAGACTTTCATGACCTTGCTCATCAACTTCGTCAATGTCCTCATAAGCGGGCGCCTTCCCCTTTCCACCTGAAGATTTGGAGGGTTTGGATTTCGATTTTGATGAACTGCTATGCACCCTCGAGTGTTTGGGTTTTACTCTCGACGAAGAACCGCCGCCCGTGGTATATTCATCATCTGGACGATCCAATGCGTTAGTACATTTCATGACCAATTGCTTGGAAGGGCAAAAGAGGGTTTGTGTTGGATAAATAAGCAACCAACACAGGTCAAAACGCACTGTCTTGCTCATCTCCAGCAGTTTGTTCAGGACTTTGTATGTTGACTGACCCAAACTGCTGGGTCATCTGCTCCACCTGCTGATCCGGGGTTCGAGGTATCTCCCTCTGCTGAGCAGCCTCATATTCGCTTTGCCACTGGATTTCTTGAGCGCCTGTTTTGCCGCTGTTAGTATGTACAACGAAGAAGAAAGAAAGATGCAATAAAAGTAACACAAACCGGAAGAGTCTAATCGCTTGCGGTAATACTGCTGATAGTCTTGATTCCAGATCCACTCAGACCACTCGTTCCATCCTGATCTGCTTGTTTGATACATAGTAGCATTTTGCGCATGCAAGCAATGCGTCTAAATACCACGGCTCGATTATAAGGGTTCGAGGGAGAAGTGTCAATGGATGGCAGACTGAGGAGAGGAAGTAGTTGATACAACAGTCCAGTGGGAGACCTGATATGGGGGCAAGACGATGCAGCAGTTAACAGGCAAACTCGAAATGAGTAAAGGTATGCCTAGATTGTTTTGTACACTGGATAAACAGGAAGTTTTTGATACCAAGAACCTTGAGTTCCTTCACCTCGAAAGCCCGAGGCCTCGTTCGTCGTTCAGAACTCAGGGTTTTAACGAACGTTTAGGTAAATTAGTACCGGCAGCTGGGAATGATGGTGGGTTGGGGGCTTTTGTAGAAATGAACGAGAGCCAGAAGCAGTGTAGTGGAGCCGTAAAATCGATAAGTTAGGTAGCTAGCTAACAAAAATGCGGCTCAGCTCTTCATTCGGGATGTAGACTGGATAAGGGAGCTGCAGCTTGGTTGCACGAGGACGAAGATCCAGGCTCTCGTTGGGTTTCTCAGGGTGCGTTGGCGAAGACCGGGACTGAATAGGATTGATTGTTGTAGATGCAAGTACTCGACAGAGTCCACTGAGACGATTATCTTGTCTCTGTTTTAGTGCTGTACCGACTTCCTGTATCTGGGTGAGGTCGACCAGTGTCCTGTAAGGATTCTTTGCCTGTGGCGTATGTAGGTCGGGGTACGCAGGTCAGATTCTGCCGCCAAAACTAGGATTATCGCTCCAGAGTTGCCTAAATTATGCTGAAGGGGTATCTCGTGCGCCTCTTGTGGTGGTGTTGCTGGTGAACTAGGAGTCAGAGCCGTTGGTGAAGGCGGGTTGGTCGAGATGGTGGTACAACAGAGAGACCGGCATCTGCCCGCAGGATACGCGATGATGACAGTCAAAGGCTAGCAACAAGAACGGCAGAAATACTGCTTGGCTGCAGGAGTTGCAGGACTGCCTGGAGAAATGGCGTGTAGTGCAGCCTGATGTCAGTAAGCTTGAGCTTGAGCTTTGAGTCACCCCAATTCCGGTCGGCCTTGAAGGAAAGGTCGGTACAGGAAACGAGAGGTAGAAACCGGAGGGCTCAGAGGGTGGACAACTGAGCGGCAACCGCAGCTTATCAGTCGCTTCTGACTATGCAGTCCAGCATTTCTTTAATGTCGCGCATCAGCCAGCGAGTAACAGAACGAGTCGAGTGGGGATGGATGCAACAAGTGGAGGAGGTGGACTCATGGAGGGGTTCTCGGAGGAGTCCAAACTCGCATGACGAGACCGAGACCCTTAACGAGCAATTGGCGAAGAGGTGAGAGAAGAGACTTGAAGTAGATGCGGTTCTGTCTAAGATAACACCCGCTAAGACACCAGGTTTGCGGGCTCTTTCGAGAACAGAGAGCAGTGAAAGATATGGGCATCACTTGTATGTAGGCGCTGAGCAGAGCAAGACACGCCCCTCTTCTCAGAATACAAAGTCCAAGACGGAACAAACATGGGCAATATGCAAAGAGCCGAGAGCGTTATTGGACCAGTTCTTGAATTGGAGGGGAGTGAGCGATTTTAGAAGGCGCCCATCGGGAATGACTGCAGGGTGTCGCTGTTGGTGTCGAGGTAGAGTTACAACAACGAGGCTCTAGCACTGTAGCATTGCTATTCATTAGCTCGGGACAAGTGGATGAGAGGAGCACAGTGTGTGTTTTGAGCATCCACCAATAGTGGAATCGTAGCTGGCCTCAAAACTTTGGTGACCAGATTCAAAGCAATTTGAGGCGTAACTTAGCTAATAACTCTGTTCCTGTTAATCGTTTTATTGAAACATCCAATGACGTGGATGTTTTGCACTTCTCTCTATCGTTTTCACCGGGCATATCACGAGCGATGCTACAGGGGAATCGGGATCTGTTCAAGGTGCCAGCAGGCTGCATACCCGCTTCGTAGTGGGCTGCCTTAACAGCCCCCAGTAACGTCTGACACAGGCACTTCACTGGCCAACGCTTCTGCATAATTTGAGGAGACTCATCTCTTCCCCTCCCTCGCTCTGCTGTCACATTCTTATTTGGTCAGTGGACATCATGAGATGGGAAGTGCTGGACTTGCTCTGTCGCCTAATCGCCAATGGGTAAATCAGAAGCTCCCACATGCAACGCCCTATATTTAGGCGCTAAACGTCGCTAGTCTTTAGTGGCCGCTTCACCCCAGACACCGGGACCTCTTCCCCTAGGACCTGAACCTTGTTGTTGTGCCACATCTCATTCCAACGTGCAAATCAGCCGCCAGATAGCTCTGTCGCTCGCCCCAGCTTCGACTCTGTCACCAAATGAAGAAAAAGCAAATCCCTGGCTGGCCCTGACTGATTTCATTTCCCTGTCATCTCCCTTTTCTTCTCCCCTTTGCGTACGTCCTTCGTCGACATTCGTTCTTTCTTGAGCAAAGAGCCTCAACGGTCGTCGACTCGGCATTGATCGTCGCATTTGGTCCGGTTATCTGAGAAATGGAAAAGCCGCCTCCAGTTCCCATGAGTTCGTCTCTTTATCTTAGCTGTGTTGATCTTACGTACCTCGATGGAGGCCGTAGCGTACGACAACCACAACCACTCCAGCTACGCCCGAACTCACCAGAATCCGCATCACCAACACCCTCATTCTTCGACCTCGCCCCTTCCTGTGCCTGGGACCCATGTCAATTCTCGTTTCCGGCATGAGTATGAGGGTGAGGGCGAGGACCATGATCCGACAATCGATGCTCTGCCGCCCTCAAACCCGGTTCATGTCTCGACAAGCTTCCCCATGTCTGAAGTCGAGACGGTGTTTTCCATCAACCAAGCTCCGTCTACCCAGGCCAGCGTCATCAGCAGACGCGACATAGACATGTCAGGTCCACCTCCACCTCCACCACCATGGAAAGCTGGCCTTGATTTTCTTCCGCCTCAACCAACAAATTATCTTCGACCTCCAGTTGTAATATCACAATCATCCCCGCACGCGTCAAATCGCCCCCCGATTGGTGTACCGCCACCTCCACCGCCGCCTCAACCACCACCAGGAAATTTTATCATTCATCCAAACTTACGACCACCACCAGTATATAATCGTGACACGGTCCCATCCCAGCAATGGCCGCCTCAACGGGTGTTAACGGCGCCACCTCCGCGGGCGATGATCGGGGCCGGACTTCCTCCCATCAACAGTACACCCACACAGCCTCAAATTCCAAACCTGAGGCCACCAAGAGGATTTGTTAGCTTCGGACCACCGCACAGCGCACATCAATCGGGAGATAGGAGCAGTTTGGGAATTCGCCTCGCTCCAAAAGCATCAACTCAGCCCGAACTCATGGGCACAACTTCGACATCTCAATCTTCGAATCATACCATCCCGCGACTAATTGACGATGTGGCATCTTTCTCTGATTCACAAACTGACGAGGACTCTCTCGTACTCAGGAATTCACGGCAGTTTCCTCCTCTGTACCCAACGACATCCAACTTGAACCCACAAGGGGAGAACCGCAAGACTTCTATGACAAATAGGATAACCACTTGGATATCTGAATACGAGCGGGACCGCGCACCGAAAGATCGTCTGGATTTGAGTATCAGTCTCGACCCTCTTCTGGAGACAACCAGAGGTGATAGAAGTCATTTATCGAAGGAGTCTGCCCCCTCCGAGGATACCCTTGAGCTACTCTGGGTTAAACTTAAAGATCAGCGAGTCAAGCTGAATGATATCAAAAGTCAGATGGCCAAGAAAAGGAAGAGGCTAAGAGAGCTACGTCGACAAAGGGACGACGCTGACAATGACTTTATGGGGGTTGTTCGACCTATGCTTATCGCTCAACAGATGCAGATAGCAACAGGATTGGGCACCTTGGAACGACGTCTGGCAGACCTACAGCGCCTGAGAACCGAATATCAAGCTTCTGAAAATGACTACGAAGACCTTGAAGTCACACTTGACGAAGAAGAAGAAACCCTGAATAGATTGGAGATTCGCTTCTTCAGTTTGCTCGCAGTTGGTCAGACCATTCCACTTGAACAGCCCCCTGAGGACGATCCGAAGCAGGAAGAAGACAAGAACATACCATATCATTTGATGGGTATCTCTCCTGATGGACCACCCGAGGATCAGCATCCTCTGTACCTAGATCTCATGGCCGCAGTTGGCGACCTCGAGAACGCCAAGGAGGAACTTGACGAGCTACTATTTCTTAAAGAACAGCACGAAGGCGAATTGAAGATGAAATCCGCAGCGGGGATGGAGCTGAACGAGGCTGAGATCGAATTCTTCGATGAGTTCCCGCTGGAGGAAGAACAGATGCGCAAGAGTGTGACCGGCCTGGAGAGACAGGTAGCGGATCTTCGGAAGTTTTGTGAGGAGAAGGGAGTTATGCAAAAGCATTTGTCTTCTCGAGTCTCTTATCTTCTCTATCCTGAGAATGGATATGAAGATATAGAGCTCGATGATGTCTCCGTGATCCTGCGCAGTCGGCCGAATCTTGCTCATCCAACATTCCCTGTTCTTCTAAGCCAGCCTGAGCACGTCATGACTGGAGAATTCCCCCTCACACCGCGTGATGCACTCAAGGCAGCAGCAGCATTACCGATGACTGACTCCGTGAAACCAAGCCGCATGCAACTCGCGTCCAAAGAGTATTCCATCGATCGACTTATGCTGGATCACGGTGAGGGTGGGAAGGGTGACTTTATTAATAGGTGGCTTTTGCATCAGCTTAGGCTATCGTCCGTCAACGCGCTGCTTCTTCACACGACCTTTACAAAAAGTAGAGCACTCAAAATCCGTGACCTTGACCGTTGGCAGAGTGATGTGCTGCACTATTGGTGGAACGATGAGGGGGCAGAGCTGCCCGAGGATACGATGCAGCTTGTAACAAGTGAACACTCTAACGACGGGTCGAGGATCGGAACGAACAAGCTCTCGAGGGCGGTAACCTACACTCCAGGTGTGTCCGGCGGTAGACAGAGTCTGTTAACTGCGAGCAGTGTTGCACACTCTGCCTGGGGATAAGCCCTATGGCTTTGGGATGGTAGCCATATTTTTTCTCTTGTTTGTTTCCTCAGCCCCTTTGCCTCCCCCCTATCCCATATGTATTGAAATTGGTTTGGCTACTATTTGGTGGTTGCAGGCGGTCATCTGCTTTGTATTCAGGGCCAGCGCAGGCCAGTTCCAGTCTGGTGCAAACAGGACTAGGCAGAGACCTAGGTCAGCACGGCATTTCTTGAGTCTGTTTTTCCTGCATGTTGGATAATTTAGTGGGATCTGGATTTGTTATTGGCGCAGAAGGTAGCGATCTCATATACCCGTTCTTGTTGTTTATGGACTTTGAGAAAGGAGATAGATAATGTATGTGGATATACCCTTGGGTTGGTAGGATGGAAAGAGCAGTTAGATTGGGTGAAGTTATTTGTTAAAAATTGAAGATGACAAGGGTTTTCGGCTTGTGGGCGAATGGCGTTCTGTTGAATGTCCAAAGGCCGGTATTGTTATTTGCGACTTTTGATGCTTCGGGGTGAGTGATCTTTATAGAGAATACGAATAGTAGTAAGCCTCACAACCGTCGATCCCCTCACGTCACGAGCATAGTTGGCTTGTAAAATTCTCATACTGTAGGTTCCCCACCACGAGCAAATAGTTCCCGTAAACGGCGGGTCCTAATGACCCAACGGTTGGTCCCTAGAGGGCGGAGGCCACGAGACGAGAGGGCTCGGGACGAGCCTCGCGGAAAGATCCATAAATAATTCTCCACCGTCCAGCGACGGAAGAACTGCTTGTACCGGTACTTTGACGCCATCGAGGAGTGGCCCCCTCCTCTTCTAGGTTCGTCCAAAAGAGGGGGGAGTGTGCATCAAACGGCCGAGAGGAGGAGGCATGTGACTGAAGTGTTTGTGATTCTGGTTTCATGGGCGTCATTTTCTCACTGTCTCATTTGCGCTGTCGTGCCACTGAACCAGAGTTTCTTTTTGTTTTTTCCAGGCTACTTGTATAGTGAGACTTTGGTTTGGCAAATTACAAAACGAAAATCGCTGCAACTGAAGCTGGCCATTTGTGATTGGAGGAGTACAGCTGAGTGAGGTGCTGAGACAAATTGCCCGTGCAGTAGTAGCAAAATACAATCGGGTGTGCTAGAGATGACCAAGTGTTTTGACTAACAATGATTCCCCCATTTCATTCAACCTCGTAAGGCTGGGGAAGAGGACGGGATGATGTTAGTGTGGTTGTAAATGTGCACATCGTGTACATGAGAGTAAGAGATCACGGCATTTGCACTGCTGGC
Organism: Fusarium sp. NFCCI 5145; assembly: GCA_033439405.1. Lineage (NCBI taxonomy): Eukaryota > Fungi > Ascomycota > Sordariomycetes > Hypocreales > Nectriaceae > Fusarium > Fusarium sp. NFCCI 5145. The sequence continues at coordinate 115,044 of JAWDHB010000105.1, forward strand.
AATACTTTCATCAGAGCATATCTCTCCCGATTGATAGCCCATCCAGATGTAGAGTGAGCGATTGGGAAGATTAACCACCAAAAACAGCAGTAACAAGACCCTGATCATCAAAAGTCCAGGGCTACCCCATACGTATCAGCACACTATAATCACCAGACTAACCCAACCATCAAACCACATGCAAAACATACTTCCCCACGTTTTCCGGCCAAACTCTACCAAAGCCGCTTCCTACCGGTCTTTCACCAAGCCATTCTCGTGGGGGATCATCCCGCTGAGTCCTCCCCGACGTCATAAAGCAGTTGGAAAAAGCGTAGTGCGAAAATACTCACATTTCTAGAGCAAGAGGAGAGCAGAGGAAACAGATATGCACACGGCTCTGTGATACAGTTGGATAGGGTGAGTTTTTGCCAATTTGGAGATGACGTGCATGCTTGGTCTTTGATGAGCGCAGAGATTAGCTTCAATCGAGATTCGCGAGAGGAGGTTGAGGTCTAGACTTGAGTGACAACCATGCTGTTGGTTCTGCTCCTTACTTCATCTTGGTGTCGAACTATCCATTACAGTACATACAGTACATACAGTAAGGTTGAACCGGTTCAAACCCCACAGTGTACAGGTTCAACCATGATATGCCTTTTCTTTCCGAAGCACTTTAGTGCTCCTGATAAGCCACAACGTCTTGCGAGATGTGATAGTAACGTACCTTACTTGCATTGTACTATGCAATGTGTGTCTCCACACCAGGACAGTTTTCATATGAGAATAACAGGTAACTAGGTATATTTAACTCAAGGTGTGGAGAGTGGTTTTGTGGGAAAAGAAAGGGATTTCCTTGTCCTCTAGCCGACTCTGCATTCTCTGAGTACCCAAACTTGACCATAACTCATTCAACACCAACATGACTCGTCACCTCTCTTCAAACAATCGGTTGAATACCGCCCGTGACTTAAAGTTCTTCCCTGAGTCGTTCCAATGCACCTGGTTTTGAGACTGGGGTGACCTTTATTTCGGGATTTTCTGTGCCTTTGGACCAGGAGATCTTGGGACCACAACTCGCCTCGCTAGCGGTATCGGATTCCTGTTTGGCCCAAAACTTCCAGTTTTGTTTTCTCCTCAGTTTATTTTCAGTTTCGTCGGGCGGTTTCTTCTCGGATTGCTCGTTCTTTTTGGATTTGCCGAACCCGAAACGTCGCCAAGTCATGCCGTTGTTGTTATCCTTCTTGACCGACTTGACATCCGCCACCTTGCAGTTATCTGATTTGGGTGAGAGAGAGGAATCCGGTAAAATGGCAGGATGTTTTGTACGCCTAAGAGACCGTGAACGTGCGCCATTGCGTCTGTCGTTGCGTTGGCGCTGCTGAGCCCTACGGAGTGCAGAACGGCAATGTCCATTATGGCGATATTTCTGACGATCATATGCGCTCAAATAGCCCTCATCTGAGTTTCCATCCTACTGTTTCTTTCTGCGATTAAGGCGCATGGCTTCTTCATTGACAGAAGGTGGTTTTGTCGCGTAAGAAGACTCGCTGGTATGGACATATGAGTGTGGATCGGCTCGGGAGTGGTACTCATCGGTCGAGTTTTTGTTTCTTGAGTTCATGGAAGCAGAGTAAGAGTTCGGAGGTATAGATGAATGTCTCGATTGCGGCGGCGAACGAGAGTAGTCTGAATCGTAGGACACGGATGTCCTGGGGGTCGAGAAGATGTAAACGCCCGGTGGGCCATCAATAGGGACAGGCCTTTCCGGCATGATTTTGATGAGTGAATGAACGGATATGATACGCTGCTGAGAGAAAAGAATGAAATACCCATCCCACAAAAGGTGATGAGGGTGAGTATCGAGATGTAGGTGAAATGTTTGAGTGGTATTGTGGGAGTGATGGGCTGTGTTTAGGTATAGGTTATTTTATGAAAGAAGGGTGGTTCCATGTTCCATATTCAGGGGAGTAGTTAAATTTTACAACTAGAAGTGTTCATCAAATTGGTATCTTGTTGGCAAAGGTTAGAGTGGAAAGTGACAATAGCCATCGGCGGAAAGAGGATGCGACTCAAGGGCTGTATATCATTCAGAACCTAAAATATCTGCACACCCAAAATTGCTTCTATTAATAACTCATCATATTTAACTTTAGTAGATGGAATCCTCGGAGCGACTCTGTCGAAGAGCAGGCTGGACCACGGACTTATCGTGAGGACTAACTGAAGTCTGGTTTTTCTACCGAAGCGTCTTTAACGAACATAATGTCACTAGAAACACAAAACTTCAACCCATAAACACCAAGTGAATAATCTGAATTGAAATTTCGATAGTATTTGGGTCATCCATCAGATCTCTTTGTGGCGATGTGCGCCGCGTTAGGTATGTATGGCTGCCATAGTAGACCAAGGCCTCACTACTGCTCCATTAGGATGATAAGATTCCTCATCCCACATATAAACTAGGTAAATAGGCGTCATTGATTACCATTACTAGTCCATACTATCTTCATCCTCCCCGCCAGCACCGATCTCCAAGGTATACTCAAACAACCGAGTATACAAGACCCCAGCCCTGGAGCAGGAATCTGGGATACCAGAGGGACGTTTGTATTCTTGTTGAAGACGTATCTATTTAGGGCTATCAATATCGTAAGTACAGCATCTTGGGCTTGTTGTATCTTAGGTCGCTCATCGAGAGGTTATTGTTGATTCTCTGAAAACGCTTGTCGACGGCTTGTGGTTTGTTGATCAGCATTATATCTCCATCTGAGTCTAACTTGGAGTACCTCTGTGACTTAAAACTTCACTTTTTGGAATACTTCATTCTTAGTCTTAGTGGAATCCTTTGGTTGTTTGGAGGACTTTTCTTTCTTGGCCATTGTGGTTGTCGTTGCGTTAAAATAGGTAGATGATGATGATGATACTAGTTATAAGAACCCGGAAGACAGGGGCACGATGTCTTTACTCGGATACTTAACTAGCAAAATAACCGCATTGTCAGTGAATTTCCATTATAAAGACAGGTGTTTGGGATAGAGGGAACAGCTGTGTATGCACCGTGGATGGTGGACAAAGTTGAGGCGTTACAAGCAAGAAGATCAAGTGTCACATTAATTCTCCTACCTTTTCTTAGTATAAATGGTGTATTTATACTCTCTTGTATGTATTCAACCTCTGCAAAATGAACCTGTGTCTGCGGGGCCTGATCCCTCATTTAACAATACAGAAGTGATGCTTGGATGGCTTCCATCTGTTGGGATATCTCTTCTCCGGACCATAGCAAAACCACATAGACAACGAAATGGCTCTATTAAAAGCGATTGTGGATAGGATGGGGACTCTTGGTCGAGCTTTGCGATCAGTAATATCCTATTGTTAGACCGTGTTAAATTATTGATTTGAAATCATTTAGAAATCTCAATAAATACGCAGAGTCTACCTATGTAAAGCTTTGTATAATGACGCAGTTTGCAGACCGAACCTGTATCTACCCGCAACCATGACTATCCTCTGTCCACCATACAAGCTCTTCTATCTAGTGTCAACGTTTTCCGAAATCGCTTTTTATCGGGTTTAAAAGCCCATATCAAAGCTTCACTGGCATCCTACCAGTTTCTCGGCCTTCTCTCGCAGTCGTTTCGGCATTTCTACAGCCAGAAACAAAGACTCAGCATTCCGCCATGCGGAGCTCATCAGAAATAAGCGAAAAAAGAAGAACAAGTAACCTCCAAGAAAAGACCTTATCCATTTCTGATCATTAGTGCGCCTTTTGTGACAACTCAGCCTCCTTTGAGGTAAAAAGCTGCAGAAACTCAAACGGTGAAGACCCTGGAGATATCACGGGTTCGTCGAAGCCGGCTTGGATCTTGGATTCCTATGGCTAAAAGGAGGAATGAAGGTCAGGAGGTTTCTGGGTAAACGTGAAATATTACTGTTTATAGCAACATGCTTATGTCCAGGGATTTTGGTGAGAGTTTCGGCGCTGCCGTTCGATGCGTGCGAATTGAAGAATGAAGAAAATACACGAACCAGGATGAGCTTGATAACGAACCAGTCTAACCGATACAATCTACGGCGTGAATAGGGCCCAATCTCAATACCGTAACATTCCCGCAATCCTTAATTCAAAAAGACTTTATCGCGAATCGATCAGCAAACATCACATACAAATGCTATCAACTACTAGAGACTCCAGGTCCCTGCCTAGGAAATGAGGTATCATAATGATGCAAGGAGCACAGTAAACAAAGGGCTAACATGACCAAGTCTGGCACCTCATCCATGACTTGGCCGTGTGATGTGAATCGTTCACCCCGACAGCCATGTGGCAGTGTAACCCTGGATTGATGCGTGAAGCCGTCCACTCACGCGTTTAAAGACCTCGCTTAATTGACCAGAGAACTACAGTACAACCTCATGTTGTAAGGATTGGGGAGGGCGGGAGGCAACAGAGGGTATCCTGGTCAGGGACAACCGGCAGAATGCAGTATTATTCCGTGTACATAGTTGAAGGAAACAGAGTTTGAAGCATAATCTCGACCGCAAGGATCTGGCCAGGGTCTTTAGTCTAACTCAATCAAGAGTTTGGAATCTGGATCTGAAGCTCCATGGCTCATGAGTCTGGAACTCTTTCATACAGCTTGGCAGCCCCTCCTTGTTTAGGGAGCTTGCAATAACGGAGGTAGTAAGTAGGTGAAGCGAAGGAGAAAAGGGGCAACCTTGGGGCCTCCAGATCGAGGACGAGGAGGATTGAGAGTCTATCAGATGTTGTCCTGACCTGAGGCAAGGAAAAAAGAGCGCAAGAGCCTGTCAAGTTTGTGCGTCTTTCTATGCTGGGGTCTGAGCATATTAATCTATCCAAGAACCACAGTCGCGTGGCCTAGAAACGAAGCTATCGTTGGTGCATTTATTTAACCGGACAGGCCGGACAACCTAGCTAACTCGAACATGAGGCTAGCTGTAATTCGCCTTATGCCATTCATTTGACCGTTGTTGGTGTGCCAATGTGTGTAGTAAACTAATTGACTGCCTAGGTAGTTTCTAGGAACTAACGTTTCAGGAGTCAGGTTTTGTTGTTGATAGTCTTGAGCGGTGGAGCGGCAGTTGAGAGGTCATGGCCAACTGAGAATTTACCCCAGGTTTCGCGACCCCAGAATCTGGGGTTTGTTATGAGAGATCACAGATTGTCGAACGAGTTGAATTTCCATTACAGTTACCCACCCACCGCAGCGGAGACGGAAAAAAGCAAATGCAATTATCCAGATCAGGACACCGTTTCGTCGGGTAGGATAAAAAGAAAAAAGGGCCAAAAGCAGCGGAAAATCCGGGGTCTCAAGGTTGTTGCGACAAGGATTCACGTCTGTGCCGTAAAAATGCGTCAGTAAAGGGACGATGCCACACACTCGCAGATCTAATCCCAAGTCTAGACCCCAAGACACCGTCTTGGCTGATATCAAAAACGTGGCATTCTTGATATAGCTCACGGGTAATTTGATCCTTCAGAAGCTGACGTTTTGGAAAATTGAAAGTAGGACTACGACAGGGGAGAGTGGGAACAAGCAGACCGCTCTCCTGCAAACTATGTGACACGATATGCTACTGTAAAGTACAGCAGTAGGCCTTGCCTGGGTTGCTTTGCTGCTCGCGTGGCATATCTCAGCGATCTTTCTCAAGTAAAGGAATGATGGGCGTCTCACACGTGGTTGATGGAGCGGCGCGAGTTGAAGGGCGCCGGATAACGGCAGAGGCGTTCTGACGTTCAAGGAGAAACAGAAACACTAACTAAACTTTTGACTTGACTCGAGTCGAGACGAGTCGACTCTAGCAAAACTGTAAGAATGAGGCGACTTGGAAATAGGTAGCAATGATCAATGCTTTCGGCTTCACGTGAAGTGTTTAGTTCACATGACACAGACATGGCATTGGTTGCTTTGACAAAGATCTGACAACTATTTGATCGCTCATCAACAAGTTCCACCTGGCGGTCAAAGCGACAATGTTGGACGACAGGACGACATTAACTGGAGTTCCTCGGCATACGGCTCGTTAGCATTGTGATGAGCATTTTAGCGGACGGTGAGTTTTAGTTTTCAGACTTGGACGGAAAAGAAGGCACTTGTACACCCACAGTTCTAAGTTGTCAGTTGCTCGCGCTACTGACTTGATTTGATTTGATTTGTCAGACCAGAGGATCTTCGGTTCTTGTTAATTCCGGACCCTCTTATCCTTAGCGCCTACGGAGTACCGTCCTCTATCATCCATCTCACTACGTCTTGATGCCAAGCGTCTACAGCGTCCGGGTCCCCGTTAAGCCAGCCCCAAACCCCGCGTGCCAAGTACGACGTTGACGCTGAAAGGACGCCAAACAGAGACAAGGCTCTGTGATGGGAGATCAGGATATACAGCGCCAAGACCCAAGATGGAAGGAGAGAAGAATTTTAGTATCAATGGACAGACATGAATAAGTCAATTGAAACAAAATGCACTGACTGTGAAGATCTTTACTGTCAAATCTCTGGCGGCCATGTGCTCGGAGCATTTCATACATAGGGTTGACTTGATGTCAGCTTCGAGTCCCTTGATAGGAGGCTTCGTTCCCAGACACGCGCATTAGCCTCTGGACTTTAGGGGATATTCAGGGGGTCTGAAGCCGTTCAGCGTTGAGAAGGGCCGGCAAAAAAGCGCCGTTCCTGACGCTATTACGGCAGATGAGTTGTCGCCTTCTTTTTTAGAGATGGCTTATATTAGATACAAGAAAAAACATCAATGCTGATATCCACTCATGACCAACATCATTGTTGCGTTTTGCACTAATTAAGCAGTTGGTGTTTTTCTGGCGGGCAGTGGGGTCCCTCGGTATCTCCACAAACTCATTGGAATCTTACCCACTTCTGAAGATCTTGGATACGCACCCTCACATCTAACCCAACAAACAAACACATGACGACCAACCACCCACTCGCAATATCACTCACCACTCACTCATTCGACTTCTTCTTTGACGTGCGTGGTTTTGTTCCTCACGTCCGGTAAATGCAGACATGGTCCCATTTTGCTGTATCATTTCTGGGGGATCTTCTGCAGATGCTGGGATGTTCACATCTTGATTCGTTGCCATGTGCATGGATACCTCAGTCTAAGCCTACCAGATTATCCTCATTTCTATCACAAAATAGAAGATCTCATCTCTCTTTTCTTGTGGCACCATTGCTGTTCAAACTTGACACAAGATGCTGTGCTCTGATACCTCTTTAGGCGAGAACGCCGTGGCTTGAAACTATGATCCTTCTCCCGCTGTGTTGGCTTCAGGAGGCGTTGGCAATGGATGGCTTACGTCTCTATCAGTCACTAATAATAAGTGGCAACAGGTCAGTCTCCAGGGTCCCATCTTTCAGGATCTACCACATCCATCAGCAGCATGTGGATTGTGGAGCCTCTCTTACAGATAGATTTCCCATCCCCATGTATTCATTCCCCGGGACATGGTCATGGATCAGACATCATCGATACTTTACTTGTCCTTCTTCAGCTCAAAGGTTACAGGGGATCCTCGTCCAGTTCATAACCTGGCACTAATCTACGCTCCCACACCCCAGGCCCTCACAGCTTCGACCCCATAAGCATAAGCGCCAACATCACAGTCTTGTTCTGTCCGTGTTCCTCTTTGGGAGCCATATACAGATCCTGCTCCCCCTCCTTGTCTTCCTTGTGTGCCGGCTTCTTGGTTCGACTACTTGTATCTTGCTTTCCCCCTCGCCCCCGCCATCATCATCTCTTTGTCCCGAGCATGTATGCGATAGTGATCTGCAGCTGCCATCTTTAAAACCCCAATCGCCCTCCTTGGTCCTTGCAGGGTTTGTTCCTTGATTTTCCACGCTCTGACATTGTTTGCGTCTCTGTTCTGGATGCACATTTATACCTACCTACCAGGTACCTAGTTTTGGTTGTTATTAGACACAGGCCTCGACGCTTTTGGATACAACCGTTGTGCATTCCAACGTTCCTTCTACATATCGATTAAGAAGGCAGCCTACCTACCGTAGGTATCTCTCTCGCTCTGATAGAAGTACCTCGACTTCACTTCACAATCCTCTCTTCCGGTTTCCATCAACATTCAATTCATAAATATCGAATAGACGTTGGGAGAATGGTACACTATCGGTAAACCGAACTTCCACCCCCTCACCACGACTCGGCGACAAGAACCACCGATTGCTTGTTGGAAATCACCTCTCAAGATACAACATACCTCCCGTCTACTCTCGAGTTCTGATACACCTTCACCATGTCCTCCGCAGAACATCTAACAAGCTCGCAACTTAGCGCTTTGAGCGTCATCGAGCGAACATGTTCTGTTTTCTCATTACTTGGCTCACTTTTCATAATCGTCACATTCCTATCGTCCAAGGCCTTTCATAAGCCCATCAATCGTCTAGTATTTTACGCTTCCTTTGGCAATATGATGACCAATGTGGGAACATTGATGTCAAGATCGTACATAGGCGCGATAGATTCCGTGGGCTGTCAATTCCAGGCCTTTCTGATCCAAATGTAGGTTCACTTACACCATACCCATGCCCAAGCTATCAGAGACTGACATGACATGCATTAGGTTCATGCCTGCCGATGCCTTCTGGACTCTTTCTATGGCCATCAATGTTTACTTGACCTTTTACTACAAGTTCGATGCTCGACGGCTTCGCAAGATGGAGATTCCTTATCTCATCGGCTGTTACGGAATTCCTTTTGTTCCCGCCTTCGTCTACATCTTCATCAGGAACAAAGAGGGGCAGCGAATGTATGGCAATGCCACACTCTGGTGCTGGGTGAGCCAGGAGTGGGATATCTGGCGTATCATCACCTTCTACGGACCTGTCTGGTAAGTGCTGTCATATTTGATACAGGCATTGTCGCTGATCGTCATACTTAGGCTCGTCATTGCTGTTACCTTCTTCATCTACATCCGTGCTGGCAGTACAATCTATCGCAAGCGAAGAGAGCTTGACGATTTTAGCTCAACCGATAGAGACCTTACTTACGGTGCTGGAGACCACTTAGGCACGATCAAGACAACGGAAGTTTCAGTGACCACAGAGGTTCTGGCCCCTAATGCGATTCATCTTCAGCCTATGGGAGGTCGCCGAGCACCAGACCCAAGCGATCCCAGCTCCAATGCGTACTCTGTTCATATCTCAGCCCAAGCTAGCTCTGGGGACGTCGCAGACCAAGTGCTCCCTATCGAACGACAACAGACACGTGCCAGCATACAAGTCCCGTCACAGCCACAGCGTTCTGGACCCAACCCGGCTCGAAGGCGGAACCGAGAGCTTAGCACTGCAGCATGGCAATACACAAAGTGCGCGCTGCTGTTCTTTACAGCCATCCTGATCACATGGGTCCCGTCGAGCGCCAACCGTGTGTACTCAGTATTTCACACAAGAAGCTCGTCCATGCCCCTCGAGTTCATGAGTGCCTTTGTGCTCCCTCTTCAGGGCTTTTGGAATGCCCTTATATACATTGTCACATCTTGGAGTGCGTGCAAGAACTTAGCCAGCGATCTACGCACTGGTCGAAGACCTGATGTGACAGAACTTGTTGGCGGTATGGCGCCCGAGGTTGGAGCTAACCACGGAAAAACAACGACCAGCCACCATCGACATAACCTCAGTCAGTTCCGCCGATCGAATAAGTTTGAGACGGAAAGCATGACTGAATTGGCCAACGAGAGCCGGCCGACGTCAGACGACGAGCGGAGAGATAATGTCCGCGCATAACAGTTGTAAGGGCCTGAATTGGGAATGATATTACAGATGCCCCCTTTTCCTTTTTTTAACTACTACATATAATCAAGACATGACATTGACGATCAAGGCGTACCCCAGACATCTAAGGAGAGTTGCAGGACAAGTGGTTTCGCCAGCGTTGAAGAATGGAGGATAATGGATACCCCAATGCTGTTTTAAATAGTATTTGAATGCTGATTGAAGTCTGCGAGCCATTTTAAGAGATTTTATTACAGAATGCATGTGAAAGAGTGGTGTCTGCTCGTGATTATCAACGATGTACTGAGCTGCTGTCGTGAGGCTGATATGCCGTTTTGTCATTTCCCTTGTTGACGTGTGTGATGCAGTGATGCCATATATCTTAGACTCTGATATTTTCGATGGAAATATGAATCAACCTTATTTTAAGCTTGGTGTTAAGTTACTCAACAAACGTGGCTAGAGTGTAACTAGACTGACTTCCTCTCACGTCAACAGCGGAACGCGCGGGTAGACAGGCCAAGGATTTAGCAACTGCACACTACTAGAGAAGGCATTATATCCTTGTCCTATAACGCATTCCCGCTCGTCCGGAGGAAGCATTGACAGTTGGATCCTAGAACATTAATACGGAATCAGATTGACAGGTGATGCGGAATCTGGGGTTACAAGGAGATGGCGTCAAGGATGTGACATGATATCAACAGTGGCTTGTCAAGGGTGGCCTTGTCGTCTCGTCTAGGGCCTTAGCTGACAATTCTATTGTTGATTCTTGGCGGGTTTATCGTATGATTTGGCTGAGGTGGAAGGGTCAGGGATTGTGGAAAATGCGGGGGAAAGAGCGCTTTTTGTGTTGGTTGGATATGGGCTTTTGTCTTTGCGGGGAAGATGAAGCCATCTCGAGACTTGCCTGAAGTGGCTTCTCAACCATGGGCTCGCTTCGCACCAGAGGAGTTTATACTTGATACATTTTTAGTTCCATTTTAAATCTACCTGCCTACCTCGGTATTTTGTTATTTTATTTTCTCTTCTCTCTAGGCTTGTGCGTTGCAAACTACCATTACGTCCTTCTTGGCTTGTTTCAGCCTCATTCCACTTGTAAACCCGAGCTAAATCTCTACAATCGAGTTAACAGACAGAAAGCAAATCCAAACATTTGTATTTTTCACATGTTTCGTGATCTCCAGGCTTCAACGAGTGCCAAATAGCATATTTTCAGCCTCCTCAGCAAGGCAGACTTGATCAATATTGCGTCGCACTGCCTCGGCCGCGTTGGCCATGTTGAGGCTGTGTGTATTAGTATCTGATTGGTAGTTAGCAGATGAGGCCAAGCAAGTATGCATCTTGGGAGCCTGATTTCCTTTTCCTGTAGCAAGCCCACACATTTCCAGCTCTTTCTTGTCATCTCCACCTCTTCATCTTTGAACCCATATTTCGCCAGTTTGTAGTCACGAACAAGAGTCTTCATACCCCTCGTAATTCATCATGGAAGTCCTCGGTGCCGTGGCCAGCTCCATTGCTGTGCTGCAAGCACTGGCAGCTGGAAAGCATGTTGTCTCTCTGATTCGGGAGGTTCCTGATATTCAAAAAGACTTTGACTGTCTCATGAAGGAGGTTTGCGTTCAGCCCCAACACAACATCGGCTGTAGTCTGAGAACTAATATTCGCACTTCAGTTAAACATAATCAAATCTATGGCCGAAACCGTGTCAAGATTGACTCCTACAGCCCTAGAGCAAGACATGATCAATACTGCAGCCAGAAACCTCAACGAAATCACGACAGAACTTGAGGAGTTGCTCCAAAGATGTACCCGCGAGATTGACACAGGGGAGAAGATGTTTCGCAAGGCCAAAAAGCGAAGATGGCTCCTTGAAAAGAGCGAAATCATGAAGCTTCATCTGAGGATGAACCAAGCCAAAGAAACTCTACACTTTGCCCTCAACTCATCACGAGTGGCTAATGATGACCGGTGAGCAAACACCCATCAATGCCCAGATAGTCATTCCTGTCATTGACCATTGGACAGGTTTCAGGCAGAAATGCGTCAAATGATGATTAGCTGGTACTCCATGCACATCAATTCATCGCATACATCGCTCGAAAGCCCGCAATTACCAGAAGTCGAAAATCCAGCACCAGATCGACTCCTCAATGATGCAGAAACAACTACTTCAGACACCGTAGTTGTAAACAAAAACAATGAGATGGCGCCTAAGAACGACCCAATCCGATTACAATCCCTGGTCTTTGCTCAGAAAATCGCACCTGGCTCGTCGTGTCAGTGCCGTTGTCACTTCTTCGAGAGCCAATATCGAACGTCTGGTTGGATGCAGCCACTCTTCGGATCATGGCTTGTGCGTTACAAAAGTTCGTCTCGAAATGAATGCTCCAACCCGGATTGTGGGTGTATTCGCTCAACGGCCTTGAGAATGGAATATCAAGTCCCGAAATGGCTTCTTACCCGAACATTTAGAATCTTAGCAACCTGTAGCAGCCTCACTGGGTTAAGTTGTTCACTGCGCCCGATCAGACTGATTGAACTCACCTCTGAAGTGTGGGGATACCAAGCAGGTCCCAAGCAAATAATCCGAAGATCAGTGACTACGTATGGCCTCTACCCTGATGACACAGATGAAATGGGTCAAGGGCTCATAGAGGTTCGTAACAGCGCCCGGAATGGCTAAATTCTTTCTTGGTTCTTACATGAGTAGTATGCTCTCTCTCGTAGACTCTATCCTGCCGTCGAGGTTCTTCTAGACGTTTGGAAGAATTTGTTGCCTGAAATCGGGCTGCATAGGTAAGTCATGGACACTGCTTTTCACATTGGACAGGATGCCAACAACCAGCAGGAGTATTGCATATAGAGCTACAGATTTACTAAGAAATCGGAAAATTAACGACCATGAGGTTTATATTATCCAGAAGGTTCTCAGGTTTTGCAGAGACGAATCTGAAGGGACCACGACCAAGGTTCACGAGGCAATTCGCCAAGGCGCAGATACAGATCTGAAGCAAGCAATACGGGAGCAAAATTGGGCCATTAACTCAATCGATGAGACTGGCTTTCTCCCCCTTCATCTTGCAGCTTTGAAAGATCAAACCAACCACGTGGAGATTCTGGTTTCTACTGGAGCTAATGTTAACCAGCAAATGTTCGACGGGAGGACGCCTCTCATGTTCGCAGCCAATGAAGGAAACCGAGAGTCTATTAAGCTGCTGCTGCAAGCCAAATGCAATGTGAACTTGCCTGATTATGACGGCCTGTCAGCGCTGCAACTTGCGTTATTTGACGGCAATCCTGAAATAGTCGGCATTTTGCTGGCAGCAGGTGCATCGCCAAAGCATCGCGATTTCTCGGGAGATGCGGTGTTGCATTCATTAGGCAAAACTCGAGCTATCAGCACTGACGATCTTGAAGCAATCATCAACATGCTCCTCATCGCGGGAGCTGACCTTGATGCACACGACAATGACAAAAACACCCCCCTAATGACAGCACTGCTTTTCAATAATAATGCAGCCGTACGAGCTCTGACAAAGTCTGGCGCTTCTCTATGTGTCTCTGATCTTTTTTCTCGGAACTTGTTACATCTTGCAGCTAGGTTCGCCTCATTTGAGGTACTTCAGTATCTTTGTGGCTTGGATCTATTTGGCATAAATCCGTACCAGGAGGACGACGATGGCGACACGCCTTGGGATGACTTTGTCAATACCATCCATGCCGACGAGTGGGATCTTTCATATGCTCGTAAGCCTAATATATCTGAGCAAGAGGGCTTTACCGAGCTTTATCAAGGTGTTCGAGACCAAGCCCTACGGCATGACATCTCTGGTCTCGAGCAAGTTCTCAGCGCACTGCAGAAGCAAGACATGGCAATGGCACAGGAACACCTGGACCCATTGATTGAAAAGGAAGAGAAATGGGGACGTGATAACATCGCCTCTTGGTATCGAGCTGTCTACAAGCGTATTCAGAATTTGGAATGGGATATGGCTACAGAAGATGTGGAAGGGTGTCTAAAAGACTTACAAGATGAACTCGATACGTCTGTTTGGGAGATTCGGTCAAGGTATGGCTACGTATGGGGTGATAGTGATGAAGACTCATCGAGTGAAGAGGAATTCCAAGAGTCTGGATCGTCTACTGAGGAAGATTCGGCTGTGGAAGAGGTTCCAGCAGCACAGGAACAATAGGAGGAGTAGTATTGATTTAGAGACCCTGCAGCCAGAAAAGCGCATTAGCCCAGCCATTGCAAAATGATTTCCTACTAAACTTCGAACAAGACAGGATGATTTTACGGAGGCACACTAGGAATTATACATATTGTGATAAATTCTATTCTGAAGAGTTCTAACACTTGCACAATCGTATAATTCACCCAGTCAGGGACTCTATTTCAGCTGATTGCCAATTATTCTCAGAAGAAAATATATGCTCTTTACTCCGACAAAATCCGTACATATGCCTATCCTTGCCTTGAAAGCCTATCCCTCCCATAAGGGGGTATTTTTCTCTGAAAGAAGCTATTGTCTCGATGCCGGTTTCTAATGAAACGACAAGAAACAGAAGTGCAAAAGCACAAAGAAGCAATATTCTTGCGTTTCTCATAAGCTCTGAGCCTCCAAACTCTCAAGGTCTTCTACCTCATCTGGAATACCCTCTTGCTCTTGCTTGATGCCGTCTATCATGTGATATTCCCAAACTGTGCCAAGCTGGAGACACTCGTTGACACAACCTTCATCTTCCCACCACCATTTATCTCCCGTGACGAAGCTACCCCAAACTTCCATCCACAAGAGACGGCCAATGATGCTTCTGACTTCAGCTTTGACTTCTCTCTCTCCATAGGCTCTATCAACAAACGGATCGTCATCGTCTGCTTTGCTGCGGATACTGGCTGAAACAGCGTAAAACTTGGAGGTTGTGAGGGTACTTCCTTGACCGCGAAGCCCAGCGTCGCCCATCCACTCGGGAAACAGTCTGCTAGGGTTGGTGCACTTGAAATGCCGCTCGAGGTTGATCAAAAGATGTTCTTGAATCCATGTTCGCATACGGTGTCCGAGTGTTCCTGCGCATGGCAGTGGGTCGATAAGAGTAAGCTGAAGAGAACCGCCGACTTGGAGACGGTTCCTGATGTTCTTGAGAACCCCTGGGATCTTAGTTGAAGGACACACAGCAGGCAGCGAGAGTGAATAGGCGATGGCGAAAGAATGTTGCTCGAGTGGAAGTGTCGAGGGGGTCATGGACGGAACCAACACGGGGTGTGCATTCGGAAACTCAGCGTTTGAGAGTGAAGTTCCTGTGATGTGATAAACCTTTTTTGTTGTGTGTAGTGCTGCGAGGTATGAAGCCGTAACTAGGATCGTTAGTTTCATACCGATATTGTAATTCTGGGGGTATGCTTACTTTCAGACTCGTAGAGTGCCAGAACCCTCAGACTGGCAGGCTCATCAGTGACATCAGAGACAACACCAGCATCGTCTCTTGGTTCAAGATCCAGGTGATGCAAAACAGAAAGCATCCATCGCTTCAGCTCTTTGTTCAACTCCCCGTGTAGACTCTCGTCCGTAACACTCCAAATTTCCTTGATGCGCGCGAGAACCATGTTCGGGCTAGCGGCTGCCATAGCCTTCACTTGGACCTCGACCTTATCAAATTCCACGTCGGGTTTGATTTGAAGTTGTTCTTCTGTCTCAATAACCATCTCGATGTCTTCTTGGGTCTCTCGCATTTGCGCTTCCTGGGCTAGTCGGTCTATGTACTCCCATTCTTCAGGTGGGCGCCACGAGTCGGGATCGTTGGGTCGGAAGTTTATCACAATGGGCGCTTTTGGTTCTTTGGGAAGTCCGGTGCGTTGTGCGAGACTGTTGGGGGACTCTGTCTGGAGTATCGGAACTGGGTAACTTCTATAACAATGTCAGTGGCTTTCTCCACAGTCGCGTCAAACAACTTACCTTTCCCCCAATGAATCCGTTGGCGTGATAGGAGAATCAATATCAGCCTCAGAGCAGACGTACATCTCAGAAGACAAGTCTGGGTCATCCGAGCCGTGCTGTCGAGCAGCCTGTGATACTTGGGTGCGCTTAGCGGTCGAGGAAGCAGGTCCCTGTTGATAAACATGCGACGCATCAACTGAAGAAGCCGGGGTATTCCCTCCCTGTGCTCGAGACAGCCCAAGGGAGACATCAGAAAGATTAGCCATGAGCGCCGAGCGGTGGTAGCTCCCCGAGTCGGAGCGAGAAGAATGTTGACTTGGGGTCAGAAGCCCTGAGGGAGTCTTCTCTTTACTCTTTGCATATTTGCCATTTCGAGGTCGGAGAAACCCGAAACGAGATTCTGTAGAAGATCGAGTGCTGTTGACAGATATAGATCGGCTAACGATCGAACTCTCTTGTTCATTTTCTCTCTCCTTGTTCTTCAGTTCGCGCTTCTTTTCCTTCTTGGCGCGATGTTCACCAACGAGCTCGCGGTCGGGGTCGACCCAGATGACGTCGAACATTATATATTCTCTCTTTTTTTGTTACGGATTGAGGCGCTGAGTAGTTGGAAGTGGCTCTTTTCGAGGACGGTGTGAGCCTCTGGGTCGTGGGTATGTAGGTCGAATGAATGAAGGTACCTATTCTAGGTAAACGATGTTTTCAGAAGGATAATTCGTATTGCGAAGCCCGCATAAGCCTCAAAATAGTCCGAAGCAAAAACAGAATGTCTCTATCTTCTATCTCTTGGGCGTGAAAGAAAGGGGGGCGTGAGGATGAGTGTTGGCGGTTGCGAGGAGTGGAGGTTGAAGAGAGAAGAGAAGGGAGAAGAAGTGCCAAAAGCTACCTCAGTTTTAGAAAATTCTCAACCTAGAATTTCAGGTATAGCTAGTGGTAATAATAGTGCAAAACTGTTGTTAGGAATGAATCGATGTGTGCGCGGTTGACAGACAGTTGCTGAGCACCGGCGTGTCAGGTGCACCAAGTACCAAGTGACTGTGAGTGTCAGACGCAGATGTCGGTGCCAGTTCGGATTAAAGGCTCAGTTATTCTAGAACTACTAATAATTCGAGCATTTACGTTGTTTATTGCCAAAAATGATTCTTCGGGGTCCTAAAGATTTACTTGGATGCGCTTCATAAGCAAGACTATGATGAAATAGGCGATGAAGCGTCCAGATGATTGGGCTAACTTTCATTCATGTCACTTATTCACTGTTTCCAAAGAGACGGAAGATCAGACCGCAGTTGGTCATGACGGATTCCGGGGTTGGACGTATGACCGTACATGCAGCATGGGTGTCATTGAGGGCCTCACCAGCCGGGTCAAGGATGTCAATTCAAAGTGTATGTATGTTAGGTGGGCAATTCTAAATACTGTCTGGCCTATCAAGATATTTTTTCGTTGATTGCATATGATATTCATGTTAAGTCGACTGGTTTCACACAAAGGCCACATGGCGCTCAGCCGTGTAAGTGAAAGGAGGGCACCTTTGGCGTGCTATTCACTCAACAAGCCATGGGCTCGACTCGAATATAGTTGATTATGTCGAATTCAATACCCCATAGAGGCGATTAAACTGCCCTCACATTACATTTGCACTTGATATGGGGGACAGTGCGAGAATGACTTTGGTGGTGAAAGGTCTGGAAGACACCCATGTCATGATATCGAATACTCATACCTAATCAAGAGAGTACCAACAAGAACCAGTTCATTTCGGCCTAAGACATGCCGGGTATTGTCCTACATCTATATTAGCCAACCACGTCTTTTGACTCCATTCATATCCGACGCCCTCTCGCTTCGCGAATGTCGGCGAGCTGCAGATGGTGAGACGAACACCTGGTTTGTGCGACCAGGGATCCGTGTCCTTAGGAGTTGGTACCAGTCAGTTCGATAACCAAAATAAGGGACTTTATGGGTCATGATTCTATTGAAGTGTGCCCTTTTCTTGGGTGTGCTCAGGGGTGAGATGGGTTTGGTTGGTGGACAACTCGGACTTTTAGACATATCCATGCAAGGTACCCAATAGTCTCATAGGATTAGTTCACCTTCTATTCACTGCTGTAATTTTTGGTTCAAGATGTATATAACTGCTTATGAGTCGATTATTTTAGTCACTGGCTATCCCAGACTCATATAAAGAACCAAGATCCGGTTATCACTATGTTCATTTATCGCAGCGTTGTTCAGACGCTACAGGCAGCCTTATTCCTACCTAGTCTCGAAGCAAGGCAACAATATTACACAAACGGCCCGCGGACACAATACCTTTCTTTTGACCAAGGCAAACATCCAAATAGCGATACATACAAGTACTCCAACCACCCATAGCCTTACAAATTTCCCCCTTTTCTTCTTCTTTTTCTTCTTCTTCTCCTTCTGGGCTTATGCTGTGCCTGTACATGTACGTATGTGTGTGTGTGTGTGTGTGTGTTCATCTTGCGCAACTCGCAACTTGGACTCGAAGTTCGAGTCTTGTGATTCATACCAGTGATTCGGTAACAGATGGAAGAAAGGCTTTACGCAGTTTCTCTTATCAGTTGAAAGGTGTAGATGCGATCCATACTGGCGTTAGGGCAGATTTTCCAGTTCCAGTGCCAGTGCCTGTCAGTCTTTGCCACTTATACTGCTCCTTTGATATTTCTCCCTCTAAACGCTGGTAACCAAGAACCACGGGCCATCTTCTTCTGCTCTGTTTGCCTTTCTCTGCTGTGATCTCATCTTTTGATTCTTGGACATCGCCGCGAGACAGAATCTCTTTTTCTCATCTCATCTGGTGTCACCTCCTCCTCTTCACAGCGTTTATCGACGCCACCACCACCAACCTCACTCAACTCCTCTTCCTCTCTTCTGCTCTAACTTCTCCCTCCCATAATTACTTACTTAATCAGTCCCCTCTCTTTTTATCTTGGAACGCCTCCGCGCTCCATCTTCTTAAGGAGAAAACACACCACACAATCCACGCTGCCTCCAAGATGGCCCCCTCTCCACTACCACGGGACGGCATGATGCCTCCCAACGAAGAACGCACATCGGCTCAAGAACAATATGGTCGTTCTCAGTTCTTTGGTTATCGTGATTTTCTGGATCGTGTTGATCACTACATCACCACCTCGACCTTTGGGTATTACTTTACCCTCAGTGGTACCGGCCACGTAAGATGCGCTCTCTCTCTCTGTTGGAGATATTCTGAGCTGACCACTTGTCCAGCCTAAAGAGATTTCGGGGGCGACCTTTTTTCGAGAAGTTCGCGCTGGCATGACTACTTTTGCGACAATGGCATATATCATCGCTGTCAACGCATGCACTCCGGCCCTCTTCACAAGGATGTTGGCTGATGATGAATAGGCTTCTCTGCTCGCTCAGACTGGTGGTACCTGTGTCTGCGACTTGAAGGATAGGCACGAGTGTGATAAGATTGATTCATATGTCGCTTGCAAAGAAGGCGAGTCAATACTGTAATTCAGAAATACGACAAAGTGTTAACTGGAAAAACAGACGTTCGACGAGATATCGTTACGGCTACAGCTGCTGTCTCCGGTATGGCGAGCTTCATGTTCGGCCTCCTCACCAACCTTCCTGTTGCCATTGCGTAAATCACCCTTAACTCTTCTTGTCCAATAGCAAGATATTCTAACTCTTCAACAGCCCCGGCATGGGTCTCAACGCCTACTTCACCTTCCAAGTCGTCGGATACAACGGAAGTGGTCCCATCTCGTATCGTCTCGCCCTTGCAGCTGTCTTCTTTGAGGGCCTTGTCTTCATCTTCCTCGCCCTCACGGGCATGCGCCAGTGGCTTGTCAAGCTTATCCCTTCTACTATCAAGACTGCCACGGGTGTTGGTATCGGCTTGTTCCTCACTGAAATCGGTCTTTCGTACTCGGCGGGTATTGGTGCCATCACTGGCGGTGGAAAGGCTACTCCTCTTGCGCTTGGGGGCTGTCCCCAGGAGACGCTTGATGAAGTGACAGGCATGTGCACTGAAGGGCAGATGTCGAGCCCCAAGGTGAGTTGCCAAGCCTCTTTGTTAAGAACTTTATACTGATCGAGATAGCTGTGGGTTGCTGTCTTTTGCGGCGGTATTGTCACTGCCTTGCTCATGGCCTTCCGTGTCAAGTACGCCCTCATCCTTGGTATCGCCCTTGTTTCTGTCCTTTCATGGCCGTATGTCCCTCTATCTATGATTCTCACTCAACATTATCTAACAAGCATATAGTCGCAACACTCCCTTCACGTACTTCCCTCACACTGATGAGGGAGACTCCCGCTTCGACTTCTTCAAGCAAATCGTCGTGTGGCATCCGATCGAAAGGACCCTCAATCAAATAGACTGGAACTTTGGTGGATCAGCCTCCCAGTTCGCCCTTGCTCTCTTCACTTTCCTCTACGTCGACATCATCGACGCCACTGCTACTCTCTATTCCATGGTTCGCTTCTGTGGTGTTGTGAACCCCCGCGACGGTGACTTTCCTCGCTCGACTATTGCGTATTGCACTGATGCTTTCTTTATCTCGGTCGGTGCCTTGTTGGGAAGCTCACCTGTTACGGCTTTCATTGAGAGTGGTGCCGGTATTGCTGAGGGTGGAAGAACTGGCTTGACTGCGATGACTACCGGGCTGTGCTTCACTGCTGCCGTGTTCTTTGCGCCCATCTTTGCATCTGTTCCCCCTTGGGCAACTGGTTGCACCCTGATCCTGGTAAGCCGTGATGTGTGTTCTTTGGTTCTGCCGGGGTATTCTAATTAATTGAATGAACAGGTCGGCTGCATGATGATCCGTCAAATCACCCAGATCAACTGGCGATATATCGGCGACGTTCTCCCCTCCTTCGTCGTCATGACCTTCATCCCTTTCAGCTACAGCGTAGCCTATGGTCTCATCGCGTAAGTTTCCCTTTGCCTCTTTAAGATCCCAACTAACAGTCTTCAGTGGTGTCTTCGTCTATGCAGTCCTCAACGGCCTCGTCGGCATCGTGGTCTTCGTTTCTCGTGGCTACGTCGAACCTCGCGAGTATGACCTCAAAGAGTACTGGACCTGGAAGGGCTCTGGCCGTGCTCCTTGGTTCATTCGCGCTATCCGCCACGGCCGGAACAACAATCATAATGAAAACGATGATGAACAGCCAGGCGATCCCGGCCATGCCATGAGAGACCTGGACTATGTAGATCGCCGTGAGCACAGCAGCTCTACGGGTGCGTCCACTGGCAAGGATGATCATCCAACATCCCCTCCCGCTGAACGATGGGAACGTTGATTGAGTGTCAGGCACTATCAGGCACGACATTTTCTATTCTCTGTATTGATCGTTTTGGGAGAGGCGGTGCCTCGTTTTGGGATTGTGTATTAAACAGCGCTTGCTTCTGGATGTTGGTGGCTGAAAGGGCTGGTATCGCCTTGGGATATTCTATGCGAGTGTAGTCCGAGACTATCATACCAGTAAGATCAGAAAAAGCAGATGGGGGACGGACTGCGTATGAGTAGAGGCTGGATCCCAAGATATCAAAACATCATGTAGTAACAAACACAATCAAAGATGAGAGCTACATATCGCGTCGATGCATGTGAGAAAGTAACTGACTCGTGACGCAGGAGGAGATACTTCTCTCCTTAAATGACCTCTATCTAGAAGCGTCAGCTATCAGCATTGTAGACCTGGTATCATATAACCTCTGCTTGTGTGCAGTCACAGAAACTGGTATCTTATTCCCACCATAACCTTCATTAAACATTTCAGGCTCCCATATCAACATCGCCATCACCATCACCGCCGCCAGCTCGGCCTCTCATAGCTTGCTCCGCATTCTTCCTTCGTTCCAGACTCTCCTTCACCCACTTTTCGCAAGCAGCATCACCGCCCTCGGCGATCTTACTGCGCACAACTCCCTTCATCACCTCACCCGCAAAGCCTACAAAGTTATGTCTTCGCAAAGCGTTCTCAAACATCCAGTCCCGACGCTTGCGCTCTTCCCTTGCCAACAGCTCCTCGTCGCCAAAGTCACGTGCACGTTGTCGTAGGTCTCGGCACATAGCAAGAAGGTTGAAACGAATTTCGGTAGCATCGTATCGTGAAATTCGTCGCTGAAGAACGTCGACAACCTTGGTGGCAAAGTCGTCGGAGTTACAGGCACCGTGGGAGATCGGGGCGGGTTGCAGGCCGTCGAGCTCGTAGAGTGTGCCGTTGATAGGCGTGTAGGCGATGAAGTGGAAAGCGTCCTCTGCCTCTGCGCCAGTCTTGTCCGTCTCGTCGGCAAAGGGACTGCTACGGGCAAAGCTGTTGTGTACCTCACGGATCAGGTCAGAATTGCTAAGCGCCTCACCGCGGAACTCAGGTGGTAACACCATGGTGAATTCTCTAAATTCGCCGAGTTTCTCGCCAATTTCAACATCATTCGTCTTGTTGAGCAGTACACTCAATAGAGCTTGCGTGGCGCATGCATTTTGGATCGTCTGCGCGGCGAAGAAGATGTTCTCGGAGGCGGCATGGTCGAACGAGCCGTCGCGGGGTCCTTCGGGTGTCGCATATGGTTGATCAGTCGGGTACTTGAAGAGGAAGATTACGCCGTAGACAGGCTGTAAGGTAAGAAGCTCAGAAGGGTCGAGTGTAAGGAGTTCTTCGAATTGGACGTCTTTGACACCAAGATTCTCGATAAGGGAGGTAAAAACGCCCTGGAAGCTCCTTGTTAGCTCTCCAACATGTCTGCCAATGTGATTTCGAGCATACCGCATCGGACTCAACTATTACTTGACGTCAGTATATCGGTCAACATATGAATAAAACGGAAAACTAACTGGTATTCCATCCACCACTCATTGTTGCGACGAGTCTGGAGTTTCTCACCGGGGTTTGGGTAGCGCCAGAAGTTTTCGAGTAAAACAATCGAATGGAAATAGGTTATATGTTATCTTCTGGTCCACGCAGTGTAGTTATTCAGGATATTGAGGTTGTGTGAAGGTGTTTCGCAAAGTGAATGAGGAAAGCTTCAAAAGCAAAGAACTGAGCTCGAAGCCACACGATGCTGATATCATCTGTTACTGATAAGATAAGCAAAGCCGGAGGCAACAACCAACTACGGCATCACCTCCACAGGCATTGACGTTCAAACCCTATTTCAATCGAGTAAAGAAAATTATTCATTGGGTGCTTTCAAATTTTAAGGAGCTTGATCTTATGCTTTTTCGCATCAAACCTGGGAAATATTAGGATAACAAAGCCTTCCTTCTCCGCTTGGCCAGTATCACCAACCCCTACTCTAGTTAAATCATGCCAATTAGACTAACACAAGGGCCTGCGCCCAACTTGATCTGGGTGAGAGTTTCTTGCTAAGAGAATAAAATTGGACCATGCCAGTTAATGAAAAGAAACACCCCCAACTCCAGTATTGTTCACCCCATTCCAACGATGGGTATATGCAGCACGCTGGTCTGAACTTTTCCACTCATTCCACACCTCGCTTGAACACATGCAATACGTTTTCATCCAAACAATCATCTTAAGAGAAACGGCCTACAAGGGAATGAGCGGTTCCCCGACTGGCTGCTGAGCTCCTTGCTCTTCCTGTGGTCCTTCGTGATTCTCTGGTGATCTCTGCACACTGCTTCGATCTGTACCAGGTATGGTGGTCGCTTCTTCGCCAGCATTCTCAGTCTGGTCCTCATTTCCATTGCCTTCATTATTTTGAGCTGCCGCTGCTGCCTCAGCTTCTCTTGCCTCCGCCTCTCTGCGTTCTCTTTCAGCTCGTGCCGCTGCCTCCAGGTTGGCGATGTGCCTTTCTGCAACGCCCGGCGCGATACTGGCTAGAAACAAGAGACTAGCTCTCTCTACACGTCTAACCTGGGATAGTAGCCAGTTCTCTGGGCCTTGGTGCTGTGCGACAAGTCGTCTTGCCATTTCAGTGGGATCAGGATCTTGTCTAGGCTGCTGGTTCTGCTGCTCCGCTCCCACAACACCCTGCCGATGTCTAGGCTCAGCGGGTATCAAATTCTCGAGGTGTCGTCCCAGAGGCTGCCAAATGTGATCCGGAATTCCATTAAAAATTCCAGTGCTGAGCAGAAAGATGACTACGGCAATAACAATGATCGTCAACCATCTCGACCAGCTCGCATTGGGAGAAGTAAAAAACCAGACAAATAGAACCAGCCGGAACAGAAGCCATATTTGCGGCCATAGCTGCATGAGGAGAGGCGGGAGGGCTGCGATAGGTGGGTTGCCCCGGTGCATTAGGGGAGCCATAATCGCTGCAGGGTCCGGTTCTTGTTCTTGGTTCTGGCCTTGAGCTTGGACTGGCTGCACAGGCTCCTGTTGGGGCGCGGGGTTCTGGGGTTGCTGCTGCAAAGGTTGGGGAGTTATAGGAGCTTGCAGGTGTTGGAGTCGCCCTTGAGGCTGGATTTGAGATACCGGCTGCGGCGCGACATGGGGACGGGGATGGTGGTGGTGGTGAAGGTGATGGTGGTGATGATGTCTAGCTCGCAACTGACTTTGGGCATCCTGAGCCACGTTGCTGAGAGCAGCGGCTTGTCGAAGTTGAGGGAGGCTCGTCTGGGTTCGCAGTCGTGGGGTGAAGTATGTTTCAGAACTAGCATTGTTGAAAAGCAAGGCTCTTGGGCCTTCGGGTGATGAGAGAATGTACACTTCAGGCCCTTGTCTTGCTTGAGAATTTCCAAGTGCTGCAGCGGCAGTGAGTCGAGCAAGAGCCGGGTCAGGGGTTCCTCTACCGCTGCCGGCGTTGGGATGGGGGATAGAATATGTGGGCGCCGTCATTCCGGATTGGGTCAAAGGACGATTGTGAAGGGAGGTGCTCGAAGCGCTTCGTTGCATTGCGCTGGCCATTGCTGATGTGGCTTGGTTAACGTCAGCACTCCGGATAATATTCTGCACATCAGCTGGAGACATAGAGCTACTGGCATTACCATTGCCCTGTTGCCCAGGCCCCGTAGCTCGAATCACGGTCTCAAATTGGTATGTATGCCCGTTAGGCCCAACATGCTCACGGTAAATGGTCTGGCCTGGAGCTGGGCTCGCTCGGCCACTGCTGTTAGCTCCAGGTTGGTTTCCAGGAGCGTTGGGATCCCCAACACCGCGCATCCCCATTTGAGCTCTCGTTCGTTGGTTGTGGTTAAGGGCTCTAGCCATAGCCTCTCGTTGAATACTGTTCAGCCACTGGGTCATGTTCTGATGCTGGTGTTGAAAGGCCGCAGCTTGCTCGGGTGTATGAGAAGGAGAAGGGGATGGCATGCGTGGTTGAGGAAACGGGTTGGAGGTTGAAGGCATCGAATTCCGCCAGGCAACCCCTGGTGGCATCTGGTACCCAAAGGTATGGCCATGAGGCTGTTGGTGTTGTGGGCGCGGCGGATGTGTTGGCGGTGCAGAAGCAGTCGGACTGGGACCTTGAGCTGGTGCTGACGCTGGCGCTGGGACAGGAGCGGCGAGGGATGGTGGCGCAGAAGGCGCATTTGCGGTCGAAGGTTGACCATCATTTATGTCGCGAATAACAAGGTGGATTGTCTGCTGTTCGGAAGTGCGAATCTGGAGATATGGCAAGCCGTTTAGTTAGCAGATTGTAATATGGCAAGGTGCTCACGCCTCAGGAGTCACGTACCGCATCAGCGCCAAAGATGTCGACCAATGTATCTAATTCACGAATAATGGCGCGTCCCTTATGAATCAAACGCTGATGTTCGTCGGCAGGGCGCAAGGGAAGACTCTGGCGAATTTTGTCTTTGAGCTGTTTGACCGTGGTGCTCGCAGGGAGACTAGGGAAGAGCAGCGGTCGATTCACGCCAACAGAAGGTGACAAGACCTGCACATTGACAGTTTGTTCGTCGGTCGTTGAGGTTGAGGCAGTGGAAGATCCATCGTTCTCGGGACGAGCAGCGGAAGGCATAGAAGCCATGATGATCAAGCCGATGGCATGCCACTCTCAAGTAAGCTAAGGGAGAATGAAATGGCCCGAAGTGTCGGGATTAAGGAATGGCGACGAAGAACAAAGGACAGGTTGACGTCGTGAGTTAACCTAAAATTCAGGAACATATGTCGGTAATCGACAACATGGGAGTTCGCTTCTCCCTGATCGTGGCTGTCGATCTACGAGAGCTCGCGTCGTTGAGAGAAAGCACCCTCGTTAACTGACGTCGGTTGTGTCGTCTTACTAACACTAAAAGGGTCGCATGTCCAAGGAAGTCTGGTGGCGGACGCAGAAGCGACGGGTATACGCGATAGTCAGCAAGCAGTACAAAGTATGCACTTCAGTATTGGCGAAAGGAAGAATATTTTTATTCGCTCTGAAAAGGCGATCTGGTGTTTGAAGGTGGAAAATGTGGTGAACGATGTGATTCATCAACAAAGCCCAACACAATGGTCAGGGTGGCCTTTTGCCATTTGGGGCCTTATTAAGGTAAGCTCAGGTACAACGGAGACACACCTCGCCTTAGCCTGCAACAACTTAACGGGGAAGGCCCGGGGGTTGCAGCAGTAGTTGCGGTGTCGGTATGTTGAGATCGGGTCGCTGAAGCTCGATGTTGATTGGACTGTTTCCAGAATCCCCTGTCCCCCGTTTCTGTTCATCCGTTCCAGGTTCCAAACGGGACGGTACGTTCAAGACGGCCTCTCCTCTCGGCGGTCGGCGCCTTTTACATCCGAGAGTCGCAGCCCACCAAAGAAGTTGCACACAGCAGCTAACGAGCTTGAGCAGCCGCAATCCATCGTCATCGCTGATTTTTGACGTCAACATCCATCGAAAAAAGGGTCCCATCCTCTTTGAGAGGCTCCATCTGCCTCTCCTCTGCTCAGCGACTTTTTCCAATTGCATAAACGGCAACAAGGCAGCGTTCAATCGCTGTCGCTCGTCATTGCCCGCCATGGCTCCTACCCTTGGGCCTGGCTCCTCCCAGCTCGGTAGTCACATGCTCCGCAACTCATTCTACACCCACGGACGTTTGACGAATTGTTACTCGCCATCTGCCTCGCGACATATGTTTTTGGCCTCTACGAGATCGAGATGCCTATCACGGCCTTCGGCCTCTTCCATTCGAACCTTCGCCTCCAATTCGGGCAAGAGACCAAGATTCTCACAGCGCCTCGGCGAGGCCATGCGCAACACCAAAATCCAATGGTACCAGATCCCTGTCGGTCTAGGTATTGGATTTCTCGGCCTCGTCCAGTTTTATAAGGTCTCTTCTCGTGAGAAGGAGAGACTCGAGATTGAAGATGGACAGGAGGGTACTAGGACTCCCAAAAAGCGTGCCAGGGTTCGTCCTGATGGTCCTTGGTATGTCATTGCTTCTGCCCCTATTCCCATGTCAATGCTAACTCGAGTCCGCCCAGGCAGGTCCAAGTCATGTCAACTCTGCCCCTAAAGGCTATCTCTAGACTTTGGGGCCGGTTTAACGAGCTAACTATTCCTTACTACCTTCGAGTTCCCGGTTTCAAGCTTTATTCCTGGGTTTTTGGTGTCAAGTTTGTTACCTCAACTCACCGCATAATAACCCTTTACTAATGAGCCCAGCCTCAACGAAGTCGCCGAACCCGATCTACACGTCTATCCAAACCTCGCAGCCTTCTTCTACCGTACTCTCAAGCCAGGTGCTCGGCCACTCGATCAGGATCCTCACACTCTCGTCTGCCCTTCCGATGGCAAAGTCCTTCAGTTCGGCCAGATCCAAGGCAATGACATTGAACAAGTTAAGGGTATGACATACACCATTGATGCTCTCCTGGGAAAGAATACTCCTGCTCCAAGTATCTCGGGGACCTCAACTCCCGCAAGCAGCCTAGCCGACGTATCAGAGGAGGAGTCACTTGTCAAGCAACACGAGGAGTTTGCTCAAGTCAACGGTATATCATACACTCTTCCCGATCTTCTCTCTGGCACTGGAAAAGAGTCTCGTTCAGCAAAGGACGAGTCTATGCCCGCATCTCCTGGTACAGTTTCTGAGGTTCGTGCCGAACTGGCTCTTGGTGAGCGGCCGTGGTACGATCTCGTATCTCCCGACAATACAACATCTCTCTACTATGCGGTGATCTACCTGGCTCCCGGCGATTACCACCGCTTTCACTCTCCCACCAACTGGGTTGTTGACCGCCGACGTCACTTTGCAGGAGAACTCTACAGCGTGTCACCATATCTTCAGCGCACCCTCCCTGGCCTTTTTACCCTCAATGAGCGCGTGGTTCTTCTAGGTCGCTGGCGCTGGGGTTTCTTCAGTTACGTCCCAGTCGGTGCTACCAATGTCGGCTCCATTGTAGTCAACTTTGATAAGGAACTACGAACCAATAGCTTGTTGACTGATACGGCAGCAGACCGGGCAGCAGAGGAGGCTGCCAGCAGGGGCGAAGTGTACCATGGATTTGCTGAAGCGACGTATGAGGCTGCAAGCCCTGTTCTCCGGGGTCATGCGCTCCGACGCGGTGAAGAAATGGGCGGTTTCCAGCTGGGCAGCACGATCGTACTCGTATTTGAGGCACCGTCAAGCAAAGCGGATGAGAACAATAAACACGTCGGTTGGGATTGGGCTGTCCAGAAGGGGCAAAAGGTGAAGATGGGGCAAGCACTGGGGCGGGTCATTGAGTAGGTGCAGTACGCCGTTAATGGGGTCAAGAGCCAAGTTAAGCGTTTGAATATTCGAAGATATATATAATTGTATACTACTATATATGATGTCACGTTGCTATGAAATAATTATCCTTCTTGTTCACTGCATTGCTTCTCAGTTATGAGAAGCATCAGCTCGAATGTGGCATGATGATCTGTTCCAAGTGGTAGGTGCGCAAATTGATGGACAAGCAAGTGTCGGTCAAGATGAAAATCACAACGTCAATGCAATGCAAGTGCTTGTTAAAAGTAGTCGTTATTTAGTCTATTTAAGGGAATAACAATAGCGCAAAGCCCCATGTTCCAATTGTAGCTCGCTAAAAATGCAGGTTTCTATGCCAGTTCTGATTGACGTTTCTCATGCTTTCATATATAAGACTTTAAGCGCCAAAGACCTTGACGCGCTCCTCGAGAGGAGCATAGTCCTTGGGGCCAGCCTCGGCAGTCTTGGAACCGAAGACAAGCTGGGCGTTGAGAGCCCAGGTGGAGGGAACCTTCCAGGTCTCAGCAACCTTCTCATCAATCAGAGGGTTGTAGTGCTGGAGGTTGGCGCCGAGACCCTCAGCCTCGAGGGCAGTCCAGAGCATGTACTGCTGAATACCAGCGGACTGAGCAGCCCAGGCAGGGAATCGGTCAGCGTAGATAGCGAACTTGGTCTGCATGGCCTCGACGGCGGTGTTGTCGATGAAGAAGAGAACAGTTCCAGCAGCGGCCTTGAAGCCGGAGATACGCTGGGCCGTGCCCTCCCATGACTCGGCGGGGACGATGGCCTTCAGGGCATCGGAGGTGATGTCCCAGAGCTTGTCGTGCTCAGCACCGTAGAGGACAACGAGACGGTTGGACTGGGAGTTGAAGGATGAGGGGGCCTCGAGAGTGGTTTGGTTGACGATCTCGGTGATGCGCTGGGTTGAGATGGGGAGGTTCTTGGAGAGGGTGTAGACGGAGCGGCGGTTCTTGGCCAGCTCAATGAGGGCGTTGGCAGAGAGTTTAGCGGCCATTGTGAGTGATGAGGTTGTGTTGGTTGTTGGTTGTAGGTGTAAAAGGTTGTATTGTGTAGTAGATATGTCGTGTAAGTCGTTGATGAGATGAGAGACTGATGATGAATTGAAGGGATAGACGACGGGGAAACAACAGGAATATATACCAAAACCCTCATACACTTGCCGAACATTGTATCAAACTATCCCCCCTCCTGCCCCGCCATATTGACCCCTCCTCTCGCCATTCGCGAAGTGCAAAAACACACAAGACCCTGCCAACTTTTCGCAATCACCAAGCTCCACTGACTAATGCAGTACTGGGTCGCCTCAGTCAGGAACCACCTGTCTAATCGGTTTGTCAGCCACCTACTACCAAATTTTCTCGCGCGCGCTAAGCTTTTTGCGTTGCATCCTTCCGAAGAATTCTACGCAGTCAGAACTTAATCAGCCGGATATGGATATATATCGTCAATTTGGGTTAGCGCAATATCCGAGCGACTACCCTGTGCCAGTACGTAGCTCAATTTTTTCATGTATATTCGAGTGCTATGTAAGAATTATTCATGGTCGATAATTGATTATTGTTGTTGTTGGAATTGGAGTTGGACTTGACGTTGATCTGTCGATTTTATTCTCACTCCGCTAATCTAAAGTTTATGCGTGTAGTACTGGTCTCATTCAAACCCATGTCTTGTGGTTGTTGCATTGTTTGCGCGTTGGGAAGCATTGAAACTGATATGGAGCCAACGTCACACCGCCGGGGATGTATTTCAGCCAAACCAACCCTGTAAATCCGCTGACAAACCGACTGAAACTTTGAATTGAACACTTTGACCACGGTCTATAACATGACAAAGGATTGGATATTCACCGGGCGACTCCTTATTCTCTAAGAAACCCCTCAGACTCCATGCAGGCAGACAGATACCTTATCTGGTACTGTTATAAAAATGTCCTATCTGAATTAGCTTCGGAATTCCGTGTGGGTAAAATCTAGACCGCCATGATTTACAATACGCGCGCGCGATATCGATAATGAATCCGAACGAGGGAAAGTTGGGGGATGGAGTTCCGCTGACATAACCCACAATCGACAGCAAACCCATGCATGTTGGTGCTGCCACATGCGAGATGCCGAACCTATCACATCAGACCAGATGCCAAAAAGGGAAATTTATCAATGAGAGGCTGGCATCTGACAGATCAATCTTTTAACTGTACAGCATGTTAGTTTGTAAAATACACCTGCAATGAGCCTAAAACTAGCATACTTTCACTCGATTAAAGCAATACAAGATGAATTGCAATGGGGCGCACCAATGCAACTTAAAGGTGCGAATCATTCAAATGTTTCTTATTCAAGGTTTGTAAATTCATATCTCGGCGTGGATAGAGCAAGCTCTTTGAATACTATCCCGTCCAGAACGTTGCCGGGGTACTTCCTGTAGAAGAAATAGTCAATACGGCATGCCGGTCCAGACTGCCACCCAATATCATAACACCCGTAACGCCGTTACTATGCCCTGCCCAATGCTTCTCTCGTTTCAAATCAGAAAATGCCATATACGACCCCTCACGCTCGTGTGTTGCGACTATCCAGCTTGCGCTAGCTCACAACTTTCCCCTTTTAGTTACAGTGATCTTCCCATAACTCTTCCACAATATAGGTAAAACAGACAAACATCCAAAACTACCCAGTCGCATCGTCAGAATACCAGGTACAGGTCGCGGCATTTACCATGTCTCGGAGATGTATTTGCCCTCTTCCTTCTTGAGCTTCCAGAAGTTGCGGGCCTCCTCGCGCTCAAGGTTACCCTTCTCCATGGCGACGTCGCAAAGAGCTTCCTCGACACCCTCGCCCATACCCTTGCTGCTTCCGCACACAAAGATACGGCCATCTAGCGAGTTGATGATGTACCAGACCAGGTCAGACTGGTTCATAACCTCTTCTTGAACATACTTGCCGGTACCCACTCGGCTCTGAACCACGCGCTTCACTTCCTCCTCGTGAACACCCCATTCGCCACTGTAGATCTCATCCACAAGTGAGTCACGGATGCCCTGGAGAACCCAGACCTTGTTGGCACAGTTGGCCTGCTTGAGGCGGCGCTGGACGAAGCCACGGAAAGGTGCAATACCAACTCCAGCGCCAATGAGGAGCATAGGGCCATCCGAGTTGAATTGCTTGGCCAAAGGGTTGGCCATCAAACCCTTAAACATGGGGATGTATATTTGAGGGGACTTTTCACCAGCAGCTTGAGCCCTAATGAACTTGTGAGCCTGTCGCTCGAAGAAACCAGATCCAACACCAGCACGACAGCCACGTCGCCAATCCATGGAGTCGTGGACTGTAACGGCAATCTCGATCAAGCGACGCTGAGCATGCTCTCGGAGGGTGTATGATTCCGTTGGGTCGTTGGAGAGAGAGTAGAAACGTGGCATGAGCTGAGCTTGCACCGAGAGAAGCTGGTCCATAGGAGGGTGAGAGCTGGGGAACGCGTTGAGAATCTGGGAGAGAGTGACGTGTGGGCCTCCACGGAAGTCGGAAAAGATGCTAGCGCCCTCATTGGAGCAGAGGTACATGAGGATCTTGTTCTCATTAGGGGCGGTGGCGTGCTCAGCAACAACACGGAGGAGCTCCTTGGTTGGCGCATAAGATTGAATATCGGTGGTCCAAGTGAGCAGCTCGCGACGGGTGGTGATGAGCTCTCGGGGCTTCTCATCGCCCCACACAGTAGGCCAGCGGCCCTTGGTGGTCTTCATGAGGACAGGCTTATCACGCTGGAAGCGTGGGATCATGAGAGCATCGAGGATCTCATCGACCGAGATCTCATCGTTAGGAGCCATGACACCGATAGCACCACCAACCTTGAAGTCAAAGATTTCCTCTGGAGGGTAGTCGGTAATATCGAGATCAAAGTGGAAGGTTCTCTTCTCGGCACCAGGCTTGGTGAGCTCACGAGTGTTATGGATCCTGGCTGGGTAAACATTGTGGGGTGGATGAGGCTGAACGAAGCGAGGTGGTTGAATTGAGGTGTCAACACCCTCGTATCCAGGGCCGGGAACAAGATAGTTGTTCTTGGAAGAAGAAGAAGGTGATGATGAGGAAGCCTCTGAGTCGGAGCCGAAAGAGATGGCCGAGTCGGATGGGGAAGAAGTCGGCCGAGGAATTGAGGTAAAGGAAACAGTTTGCTCGGGCATGGGGATGATGCCAGTCAAGTTGGCGGGGATCTTCTCAAGTCTTAAACCCAGAGACTTGAAGGCATCGTTGTCAGGTAGAGTCACTTCCTCTAACTCGACATTATTGCGATCACCCATGCAGCAAGCACCGCCGCAGCAGCGATCCATATACTCAGCTGGTGTCTCACCAGTGATTCGCTGAATGTCCCTGGCATTCTGGGCAATCAGACGTGTGGATGCACGACGACGGCGCTCAAGAGGAATGACAGGCTCATCTTCTTGTGAGTCGGAATCGTCTGAGTAGGTCAACGAGGGAGCAATTGAAGGTGCACCCTCAGCCATGATGAGTTCGGGATGGGGTGGAGCAGCGGGGTTGACGATGCCGTCAATTCGAATGGCAGGAGCAGTCATGATGGGCCAAAGATATTTATGAGCGACCGGCCGAAAGTTGCGATTGAGTAGTCCAAGTGTCGGGTGTAGGTGTTGTAGAATTGCTCTTCGAAGCGAATAAATCGTGGCGGTTTGTGTGGCGGATTGTGGGTTGTCTGATGGTTCGAGAAGCGACGTCAGGACCCAAAGAGCATGACGATCCAGCAACAGGGATATGAGTGCTGTCGTCTAGAGGTAAATAGGGGGTTGGTTGTAGGATTAGTAGACGAAATTTCAGCAGATCCGATTGATAAGACACTGCTAGAATAAAGAAAGCTTGTTGCCCGGTGTGTGGAAGGAAGAAGCTGAGGAAAGCTGGAGGGGGCAAAGAGTCAAATAGCGGCCGACAGCGGGAGGTTTTAAAAAACCTATCCAGCCCATGGAACACAACGCGCCCCGATGCGGGTTGGGATACCCACCGTGGGGCTATTATGTTGGGCGGGCAAAGGGGGGGTGGCCCTAGACCACTTCACTTTCGCCAGACACAGATACAGCAGGTTCTCATCGTACACTATCGCCCCTTCGCACCATCTTGCATTACTACTGTACTGTACGTAGTAGTCTATTCTCTATGAAACACACTCAATAGTATTATTCTACGCACAAGAAGCACCTTGCAGGTTCGAGATAGCCAATATTTGGATTATGTCAAGTTTACAATATCAGTTTTCCTCGGGTACACGTGATGATTGGATCCCCTGTAACCCAATCACCTGGCAGTCGGGACTCTTCCCCAGGCCCATTATAGAGAATCCGAACTCGAAAGATCCCGGTCCAAGGCGATTCCAGCCCCCCTAGCTGGTGTGTGGACTTTCTTCGCATCAACAAGACAACTTGACGATTGAAGAGTACCGTACTGTATGGACAGGTACATGGTAAAAGCTTAGATATGGTGATCAAAAGGGGCTTGAGAGTTTATCCAGGGTTTTGGCTAATGCTAGGAAACACAAAGGTCCGAAACAGGAGGCTCCTTTCGTACTTGCTTGTCGCAATCTCGTTATCAATCAATGCTTAATCAATCAGTGATTATCAGTCAGTGCTTTGTCTCACTAGGCGTAATCACTCTTTACACGTGTGGGTCAGCCACCAAGCCCAACCCAAACTTGAGAATTGTTTATCCTGGTTGTCTGGGTATGTACTCTGTACTGCCGGCAACCTTTCCCCGAGTAGAACCTCAAGTTCATCTATTAATTATGCAGCCTTTCGCCTTGTATCGATAAACAGCAAAAGGGTTCCTTCTGCTTCTTTGCCATGACGGGTTATGATCTAATGCTTGCCGATCCAGTGACCGGTTTGTGCAACGCTGCCCGGCTTGCACAAATCTTTTCTGTGATTGGTCAATCCTATTGGGTGCCACCTCTATCAATCAGCCACTCCATGGTCAACGCTTTGTCCTGACACATCAGGATGCTTGTGACGAATCGTAGCATTTTGGGCATATCCTTGGCATTGCCCGGCTATCAAGTCGCGCAGCTCTACATACTATGTAGTAGTTAGCTGATTCAAGGCCAGATAACGTGACCTCACTTGATTAACGGTTGAATAGCAGTAGCATTTGAGAAGCAGCACGAACAAATTACCAATGCTCTGAGAATCCGACAATTTGACCAATCGCAGATCTGACTAGGAACCTAGAAAATCTAGAAAATCTAGAAAAATTCAGAGTTTGGGTTTAGGGTAGGATGACATGCATGCAATACAGCGCCCACACTCTGAAGCGGCTTGGCCGACACCCACCACAACTTAACCTAAGTACCTACAGTATTGTACTGGACAGGTACAGTACTCCGTAGACAGGCAGAGTACCCGACCCTCTCACAGTGAGAGATCAACATCCCCTCGATCTTCATTACTGCTATTCAGCAATGACAGGTTAGACACACGTCTCATCGTGATCAGATCAATAGCTACGTAGTACTCTACCATATCCGTACTTAAATTACTTGAAGGGCTACATTGCTACACCAGGAGATCATACGAGGTAGGCACTTGTTGAACGGAGATTTTCGGTTCATCATAAAAGTGCAATATTAAGCGGCGGTCAGGATCTCACGCACTCATCAATCCATGAGGCTCTGCCTGATCATGTCACAGTTAAGGGTCGGGACTCCAACCGACCACTCACGGAAGGCGCTAATCTAACCGGGACAATGAACATCGGCTCCAACTTTCGGGTCAGGCCACTCCAATAGAGAGGAGCCGTCAGTTCCCGCGATTGTGGCCTGTCAAATCCCCCAACAACTGAACATCCATTGATTGTGATTACGGATACAACAGCCAGGAACGATTACGACGTGTTGTTGACCGAGAGTTCACTCAATGCCATCCAAAGAAACAAAAAAGAAAATGGAAATCAGATCATTGCAGAATTGCCGGATGCATTGCCTTTCCTTTCCTTTCACCCACCCACCGGTATCCGGAACCCTCCTGGCGGAACTCGTCCGACGGCCGAACCGAGCGTTTCCGTGGGGGATCCCGAGGAAAAGGAAAGGTTGTCTTTTTCGTCTTCCTTGGATAACGGACGGTGGCGCCCGCAGACGAGATGCTTGCTGTCTCATCTCCGTATCGCTCAGCTCGTTATCAGATTACGGATAGTATTCACCGCCATTGGCACCAACAGCGCAGGTGTTTGCCGAGTGAATTGAGCATTTCCCCTCCTTCTCCCCGCATTCTTGATTTGTTTCGGGTCCAATTACCCCCATTCCTGGCCGACATACTAAGTGGTACATGGATGTAGATATAGATACAGATACAGGTACAGATGCATATGCATCTCCATGGTCAGGTAGGGAGCGCACAGCAATTGACGAGTTGTGACCACTTCATCCTCCCCACATCCGTACAGATCGTGACCACCAGCGGTAGCGCGAGATTACTGCGGCAAGTCATTCCCCATTCGCCGTCTCAATCCATCGGAGGTTATCACGGAAGAGTAGAATGGGGTGCGTCTTCAGACGGGAGTCACATGTCCCAATTACTCCATTCCCTCACTCAATTTGATGGGAAACAAGATGGCCCATGACTTTCCACCAGAGTTTTCTCGTGCAGGGTTGAATTTGCTATCAAAGGACGCTTGAGAGCATTGAAATGAGTTTTTGACACAAGCTTGCTTTTCGTGGCTTCTTGTTGCCAGGACACCCCCGGCTCCTGATACTCCTTCATCTTCTCCTTGTCACATCTTGTCCAATCGGATCGTCCCAACAAGTTGTGGCTTTTGAGCCTTGACCAGGCCCAAAAGTTATCAGATGGATTTGGGGTTATCAATCCCATCTAATCTCGTGCCCCTTGAGATGATGAGATGCGACATGTTAATTACGAATATGCACGCACAAGCTCACCGATCTCGGAGCTGCTTGTATAAAAATGCCCTACGTACTCTGTATGTATGTATGTAAGTTAACAAGTTGTACATACATGGCTAATGCGCATTGTACCCACTGTCTGTTGTTGTTGTTGGGTTGCTTCGTTGGCATTTCATGCTGCATACTCAAACCTTGTGGCATGCACGTGTACAGAGTATAGAGTGCATAGAATGCAGTCAGACAATGCCAGACCTTGTTGAGTAAGCTGATCTCTGTCTTCATTGACGTCCTTTCTTCCATGTTCCCAACATCCTCAAGGATCTTTCACCGACAATACTTGGTATCACGGGGTTCAGAAAGTTCCTGTTCAAACAAGGATAACGAAAATGAAAATTTCTTTTCATACAATGTTTGTGACTTGTCCCACTTTGTCTGTGGAAAAGACGACGCCATCTTCAGCCCTGGCCCACGTCGATGGGTCGGACAGTAAGCCACGACGATCTGATAAGATGGAAAGGAAACACTAGTTACCCCTGTGGGGAGACTGCCAAATACTGACTCCTCCCTGGGTTCCTAGACAAGGGTATCTCTTGTCACATTCGGCCGCTTGAGCGCTATCCCCTCGACTGTCTCTCACTCCCTGTCGTATATACTCCGTACCAGTACTCCGTAACATACACATAATACTTACTTGTCTTCACTTACCTTCCTTGAAATAATCCCCGTCAAAAACATCCCCAACGTGAACAATCCGACCCGAGTCTCCATTCCCTGTGAGTCTGAGACTGTCATAATGCCGAGGCCAACACTCCTCTACCAAACCTGGAAATCCATTTGATGGACCCGAGCCTGCCCGTCATCACTCTGCTGCCTATCCAGCTCCTGGCGTTGCAGTTGTCGTTTCGCCGCCGACACCTGGGTTGCTATGACTTGCTGTTCCTCATCCTCGCTTGCATCCATGTATGCCAATTTGATGCGAATCGTGCCTGTTGTAACCCCGTTGCAACTCAGAGCTTGCCATGCTGTAAGTTCTGGCAGCTGTCCTCTCAACACTAGCTCACAGAGATCAACATGCAGCTCGCCAATAAGCTCAAGCATCTGTGCTCCCCACACAGAAACTCTCAAATGGTAATACATTGGCGAATCATGCACTTCAAACCGAAAGTCTTCGTTCCTAGACCAATCTTAGCATCAAAGAACTCCGTAGCATTCAACTTCTTAGAAAAACATGGATCGTAGTAGAATTGAAAACGCAGGGTTGAAGCATCTCTGTCGAGAACCTGGTGGACATGCCATTTTACTCACCAGATTGGTTTTGGTGTTGCTCTCTTCGCTGGTTGACTTTGCTGAACATCGTAACCATACCAGAGCACACAATTGTGGCCGATTTTGTCGCCATTCAAATCTGCATCAGTTATTGACACGACTAATCGGTTTGATCTCCGACTCTTCAGACCCGGCCCCTGTTTGGGGTTGAAACACGTGTTGATGGGCACTGAAGTTGGCCGATCTGGACCCAAAAGCTCTGTGGATGACAACTTATTTCTTCGTTTGCTTGCTAGTGCCTGACTAGCCAGGGAACCCATGGTCCCATCCATCGGTAATCGATTGTGTCTCAATGCCACCAAACTCGCAGGCCGTGAGAGACATGAGTCGTATCCTGAATCAAGGCTATTGAGGCCCGATACTGATCTCAAAGGAGAAACGCAGTCAAAGGAATCGTCAGACTTGTCTCCCAACGCATGCCTTGTGATCGGGATTGGCGTAGCCGCTCCGTCCTTTGCAGTATCTGTTGACAAGAGGTTGCGGGACTTGACGTATCCCACAAACTGAGTTGCTGGATGTTCTGGTAACAGGTTCCACAGAACGACTGGCACAGAGAGCAGCAGGAGGGTTGAATAACTTTGGTAGACGCCCTCAACGCTCACATGAGTTCCCAGGAGTGGAAACTGCTTCAACCATCGAGTGCAACTCGCGGCGTCGAAGACTTGGTTTTCTTCTAGTGCAATTTTTAGAAGGACATGCGGTACCGCTCGCTGTCCTTTGGTACCTGCGGCCAACAAGGCCTGGATGCGGTCCTCACCCGAGATATAACTATCCGATTGTATCCTTTCAGAGAGACTTGTGAGGTCAGACTCAGGTACCGCTTGGCATGATGAA
The DNA here is from genome assembly GCA_033439405.1 of Fusarium sp. NFCCI 5145. Classification (NCBI taxonomy): domain Eukaryota; kingdom Fungi; phylum Ascomycota; class Sordariomycetes; order Hypocreales; family Nectriaceae; genus Fusarium; species Fusarium sp. NFCCI 5145. Next base: position 153,408 of record JAWDHB010000105.1, read on the forward strand.
GCTGAGCTAGCCTCTTCTTCAACCATCCGGCCCAGTGTGATGGAGGCAGTGTGTGGATCGGATGTTGAGAGAATGTAAGCAGGCGTCTTCCTCGACTCGATTGGCCTTCCCTGTGAAGATCGGTCTGGTTGTGCGTGCTTGAGCCGAGTCAGAATCTCGCTATGCAACATCGCGGCTGAAAAGGGAAGCTGTGAGGCCCATTCCTTCAACACCTCGATTAGTGTATGGGTGAACGATTGTGCACCTGGACGAGGTGTCCATGTCTCAAAGCCACAGGCTGCGATGGTCTCTTTGATGTTTGTAGGTCGCTCAGTCAAAGGAGCAGCACTTGCACCAGCACAGCAGTCGAGGAGTAGAAGGACATCGCATTTCGCCATCTCGAAGAGAGTCTGGATTGCAGACCACTCCACGGTGGCGTAGCTTTTGTCACCTTTGCTGTCAAAGAATTGGGTCAGCTCTAGCTACCTAGTTGACGAGATGATTACTCATACCAAGACCAGGTTGACTGCCTGGCTTTGTTGATCACACCATGCCCACCGTAGTAGACGATAAGGAGGGTATCTTCGTTTTCATGTTCTTCAACGAAACTCAACGCTTTGTGATTGAGCTTGCGATGGGAATTTAGTGTAGGGATGAGGAATTTATCGGTTGTGAACCCATACAAATCATTGAAAACCCTTCGTAGCTCGTTAAGTTCCCACTCAACCTCGAGCTCGTCTTCATCCCATCGTATCAACAGAACTTGAACTTCGCTGTATCGAGAGTAAGCCGAATTGGGAAACGCCCTCTTTGCGGACTGGAGTCTATGAGCAAGAGCCTGGACACACGAGACGGGCATCAATTACCCATTGGAGATCTTCGATGAAGCGCTCAAAGTTGCTCATGTGATGATGCGATTTTGTTGTGTCATGAGTTGTAAGTGGTGGCAAGCATACATTGGAAGTGAGAGATATGGAAGTGTGCGAAGACGTATCAGAAGCCTGCTGCTCCGAGTCAGAGACTGATATTGGGTTTATCGTAATCCGTGATACTTACAACAAACGCACTTGATGAGCTGCCGCTTGTCGAGCTTTGGAAGCCGTCGAACTTGGCACCAAGTCCTTGAAAGTCTGCCATTTTTTAAACATACAATGTGGAGGCTTGCCGGCAACCATTGAAAGGGAGACGGAGCTGGTCAATTACGAGGTTGGTTGGACGACAAGTGAATGCAACGTCTGATATATGAATCAAGAGCCTGGCGAGTACACGAATGGCTGTCATCTCATTTCTCACAAAACCCCCCCCTTGAACAGTGAAATTTTTTTCATTCTGCAGCTGGCTCCCTCGTCCTGACATCGATCATGCTGGTATATTAGCTGATTACCGCCCGACTGACTTTGTGGTTGTCAATGTGACTGTGGCTGCCTCGTTTGAAATGGGTTGATTGCTGGCAAGGCGCACACAGGTTAAGACATATTCGGATGACCCAAAGAGAACGCGAAAATATACTTAGGGACAATTTTTTGAAGGATGATGTGAAAACCTTTTCAACAACGGGCGTCTGGGGTAAGCACTGGTTGTAATGATTGGTGCTTGAGGACTGCATCATGCTAAAGTGCAAATAGGAACAGGAACAAATGTGGGGGACGGCACAGGAGAAGAGAAGCGGATGGTTTGAAGAACAGTTATATAAGACGGGCGAACCATCCAATATAACGAGGTGTGGTTTGTGTAACCTGTACGCGGCTCGATGTGGTAAAAGGACCTTACGTAGCAAGAGTTGGGCGTGCCAGTTGTGTGTGACTGGATCTGATCTATCGCTTGCAAGACATTGACGTGGGGGAGATTGACGACATGTGTCCCGAGTGATGATACCTAGTTAGTACCCCTGGAGTCGAGCTCTCTGACGCTGGGATTGACAGAGTCGAGGGTAGTCTGCAAGGCTTTTTCCATTAGGAGTGCAACATCATGTTCAATGGTCCTATTTGGTGTTCCTCTTGTGAAGTGCATGTGAACAAGAAGCTCAATAGCACTCTTTTGGTACCTAGTCAAAATAAATTGTTGTCTGATGTGATTGTAACGCGAGAGACGTCTAGGGCAGGCGTGATAAATATTCGAGGTTTCGTGGACAATTTGGGCCCTGTCAAACATGTTGGTGACAGAGATGTAACAGCCGCTACCCCAGAATTGCCGCGTCTGCGTGTCGGGCTGAAATTAGGCGAAGGGCATCCCATCACGTCCCATCGCATCTCATCTCATCTTATCTCATCTGGGACTCAAGTTTGCGCTGGAAGCAAATTCCGATTCGAAATCGAAAATCGAAAACGTATTCAGAAACAGGGATAACTCTGATACAGCCAGAAGAGAAAGGGACCGAGTGTCAGATAGAGAGGGGTCTTGGACAGTGATCGAGAACTGTCGTTGGCTGGAGGCAGATCAAAATGTCCCTGACCTGCCGGAAGTTGGCGATTCCGCTGCTGGTCAGCAACGCTAGCGAGTGGAAGTCTGGCATCCGAGAAGCTAGGGCCATTCCAGGATAGTTTTGTCTATGAATTTTTGGGTTGTGAGAATATTGGAGGCCGAATGTTGCTGAAGTTGAGATGGTTGTATTTTTAGACAATTTCTCATTGACCGAATTGGTAAGAGAGAATCGCTTGATCTGGAAGAAAAGAATTCTTTCCTCCATACCTAGGTAGATGGATAGGTACGCACGATAGATAAAATCAGTCGTCAACGCCCGGACAGGTACATACAAGTGTTGATATCCAGAGCAAAAAGAACGTCATCAACAGACTTGGACTAATGATCGCCCTGTACCTCATTCCAGGGCTTTCATCAACGTCCAACGACGATCGGAAAAGGTGGACAAAGCACATCTGCATCCACATGGACGCATCTCCAATTTATTAGAGACAGTTTTTTTTATTGAATGCCATCATGGAGGGATCATGCGCTACTGATAGTCTGATACCAGGCGTCAGACTAACATCCGGAGGTGGCTCATCCCGAGAGCTGCTCTTTGGAACCAGCTGTCCGAGACAACACAGACCAGTGACTCCTAAGGCTTTCCTGTGTACCAAATGACCCAAAAATGGATCGCCCACTCAGGTTCAACAAGATCAAGTCAGTTGTCAAAAGGAATGTCATCCCGTACGGCTTCCGTCTTGGCTCTCCTCAAACTATCCTCGTTCACTCTATATCACAACCATTATCTGCAAAAGCAACGATTAGACGTCCGCCCACCACTACCGGAACATATATCTGATTCGCTTCGGCTATTTATGTCTCGTGTATTAAGCGCGAGTCTCGTCGAATTTGTCGATCCCCGACCAAGTTCCTAGAGCCGTTTCTTTTCATGGAGGGGACACTCTTCTGATACACTGCTGATACCACTCACTTATAACTCAACACATCCACGGTATTGCCTGTCATCTTGAAACCGTATTCGATAAGACATCCATTTTGATATCTATCAAAGAGTCTCTTTTATTCTTATCTTTCTTTCCGATGTTAAATCCTCTCACACCCTCATTCAATATGGAGAACGTATCAAGTATCGCCGCCTCACCCATTGTTATCGATTATCAGATTCCCCAGCTTGTCAACGAGAGTAATCATACAGGATACTACATAACAATCACGGTCTTTTTTGTCACCATCTGGTTGATACTGGCAAAAAGGCAGACCTCCCATCTTGAGATACCTTTCTACAAAGCCCCAAAGACGAAATGGATATTCGATGCCGAAACATTAATCAAAGACAGCTACGCAAAGGTCAGTTGATCTTACTTGCACCTTTCCACTGCTCATGCTTATGCTTTACTAGTTTCGTGATCGAGTTTATCAGATCAAGGCTACCGAGGGAGTGCAGGTCTTGGTACCCGCACATCTCCTTGGCGAACTCAAGGGACTCCCTGAAGATATTCTCAGTGCCACAGAGGCCGTGTCAGATGTAAGACTACTCATCACCATACTTTGAAAAGTTCCAGCACAGAATACTAACATGTTGACAGGCACTCCAAAGCAAGTACACTAAATTCTCGCCAGGCCACAATGGTGATTTGCTGGCGCTATTGGTCAGAACGAAACTCACCCAGAACCTCACCCGAGTGGTGCCTCTTCTCAAACAAGAGCTTGAGTATATGCTAGCCACTGAGTTTCCGGCTTGCGAAGACTGGACACGAGTGAAGTGGCAACCATTCAGCCTTCGCGCCGTGGCCCGCCTGAGCGGTCGAGCCTTCGTTGGACCCTCCATCAACCGAGACGAGAAGTGGATGGACACTTCGATCAACTTTGCCGTCCACGTCTTTACTGCATGTGTCAAACTTCAATTCATTCCCGAGTGGGCTCGACCCGTGGGCCAGTATTTCGTGTCCGAACTCCGCCAAATCCGCAAAGATATCAAAATTGCCAAGGAAATGCTCAAGCCTATTCTCGAGGAGCGATTACGAGACATGGAAATTTCCAATGGTGTGGATGCACCGGATGATATGATTCAATGGCTTATCGAAGCATTGCCAGAGGACGAAAAGACTGATCTGACAACTCAGGCAGAGCTTCAACTGATTGTTGCAGCAGCATCAATCCATACGACCAACAACCTACTCTGCGAATGTCTTTGTGATCTAGCAGCATATCCCGATGTTCAAGAAGAACTGAGGGAGGAGGCGTATCGCGTTCTGGAAGCAGAGAATGGATGGGAGAACAAAGAGAGTATGGCCAAGCTGAAGAAGCTGGATAGCTTCATGAGGGAGGTTCAGCGCCTCAGCGGAAACATTAGTGAGTCACCGTACAACTCATGAACATTTCGAAGTCAGCTAATCAAGATGTAGCATCATTTATCCGAAAGGTCATGAAGCCCATCTCCCTCTCTGATGGCACCGAGCTACCTGCAGGCACCAAGGTCCTTGCTCCCCAAGCCGGCATCGCCCTTGACGAACGCTATTTCCCCGACCCCGAGCGTTTTGACGCCTTTCGCTTCTACAAGCTCCGACAAGAATCGATGGAAGCCAGTAATCGATGGCAGTTCACATCTCTCAATGATACGTACATAAACTTTGGTGCGGGCAAGCATGCATGCCCCGGGCGCTTCTTTGCTAGCAACGAGATCAAGCTTGTGCTGGCACATCTACTCATCAACTATGATATCCGCTTAAAGGCGGGCGAGGACAGACCAAAGGCCATGTCGGTGGTCATGGCCAAGGCCCCGTCTCCGAACACGGAACTAGAGTTCCGCCGAAGATCGTTGGCAGCTTGAAGGATGGAAATATTGCATGAACTCTTTGATACCCAGTATATTATAACAGGTTTAAACGTACATAGAACATAAAGGAAGCACCGGTAAATGCCTTATGGTATGCATAAGAGTGGCTCCATACCCAAGAACAAGATTATAAGTTCTAAGCAAAGCCTCAGGTGGTCAAGCTGACAGAGCGAACAATAGCTGTTTCACATGCATCTCCTGGAATCATGACTATCTGGACGTAAAGAATTGCATTGCTCGAACTGTTCTAATATATGAAAGACACAACGTTGGGACTCCGGGCGTGGCTATCGTTTGGGGGTATCATGAAGTCGTAGGTCAGGCAGACGAGAGCCACTGGCCTGGCCTTATAGCATCGTACAATCCTCTCTGATCCCGTGCCATCTCTCCGACCGGCCTAACAAACGGCGCGTCCCAAGGGCTAGGGTGTAGTTGTAACTGAGAAATAGATCCGTGGTCTTTTGACGAAGAAAACAAATAAGTAATTGATATCCTTGTTCCTTTTCATATTCTTTTTTGGGATGCGCCACTCCAAAAAAGGCTTAAGATTCGGACAAACATTGATATTTACAGATCCAACCCACCCGGAACGCCCCTCGCCGTTGTTGAAGAAAAAGCCGTCAACCATTTTTTCCCTGATGCAACAAGCTGAAGACAAAAGTCTACCGGGAACCGTGAGATACCTGGGAAACCGCATGACACAAAGCAGACCATCTCTTCTCAATCTTCATTTGAAGCGAAATACACAGCATCATGACTTAGGTCATCTAGGACTTGTAGCGCTGGTATTCGCCAGCAACCAAACAATGGTCACGCTCGAAGGGTTCTATGGACTTGTTAGTTGATGAGTTCAAAGATAATCGGATTTCAAGAGAAACGTACCCAGGGTAAGCTGGAACTTGGGCTTGATGGACTCAGCTCGCATCTTCTGGACCTCGTTGGCGAAGACCTCAGCAGCGGGAGCAGTGCTGTCGATACAGTTGGCCTTGATGGAGATGAGAACACCGCCACCAACCTTGAGGAACCAGTTGGCGTTCATGGCGACAATACGGGCCTGATCGGGCTGGGCAACGTCGGCAAAGATGACATCGACCATGGGGACGATCATGCGGTAACGGGCAGGCTGACGGGCGTCCTCAACAATGGGAACGACGTTGGGTCGCTTGGAGGCCATGGTGATAAGATCACGGCCGGATCGGGAAGAGAACTCGACGGCGTAGACGTAGCCAGTAGGACCGACAATGTCAGCGACGTGAGAAACAGAGGTACCAGAGGCACCACCAAGGTAGAGGACACGAGAGCCAGGCTTGATGTAGATCTCATCAGCACCACCGGCGATGGCAGCGCAAAGCTTGCTTCGGAAGGGGTTCCACATGCGGTACTCGATCTTGGTAGTGGTAGTAGTGCCATCGTCGTTCTGGACAGACTCGTCGACAGAGATGCGCTTCTCGCCGTAGACAGACTCGCCAGGGGTTGTGTTGCGGGTAGCAAGACCATCCTCCTTACCACCACGGACGACGAAGACGCCGGGGTGACGGTGAGGCTCCTGTGAAGGAAAAAGTTAGATCGCAAAACTTGGAGAAAAAGTTCGACTTGGGAGGTTCAACATACAACAATGACCTTGGCACCGCCCCTCTGGCCAGCACCAGCACCGCCACGGCCACCGCGAGGGCCGCCTTTTCATCTTGTTAGTATCAAAGTCTTGAGACTTGTAGAGGAGAATTGATGCTTACCTCGTCCACCGCGAGGACCACCACGGGGAGCACCACGGCCGCCACCTTTGCGAAGCAGTCAGTTTTCAAGTCCATGAACATCGCGACAAGGACGCCGCAAGAGCGCAATTCATACCTCGACCACCGCGCGCACCACCACGGCCGCCGAAGCCGCCGCGATCACCGCCGAAACCACCGCGGCCTCCGCGAGCGCCGCCACGACCACCACGGCCGCCTCCTCGGGGGGTGAAAGGAGCCATCTTAATCGAATTGAGAGGGATTGAACAAGGTTGAATAAATTAGTGACGACGATAGATCGTTGTCGAGAAGGATTCCACGCGAGGAGAGATCGTCGAGAGAAGGCGGACGTGGATCAAAGTCCAAACTTGTCTTTTGTATAGCCTTGCCGACGTTTTGAGAGACACTTGAGAAAGAATTTTTTGAAGCTCTATGAAGCTCAGACCCACCTTTTCTTCACAAGTTTCTCCGCTTCCGAGATGGGTCCGGGGATAGAGCGGATACAAGAGTTACATTGCATGAGAAAATCACGTGGAGATAAAAGATAACAGTCAGGTGACATCGATCAGTTTTGAATACTTGAAATGATATGAGAAATCACAGTCAAGCAACAAATAAAACCATTTTAAACCATTCACTTCTTAATTCTGGTGTACTGGATCATCTTACCCGTTGTTATCCAATTTTTCCCATCTCTTCTCGACCTTTGAGGCCGTTTTTCGTATCTTACACAAACAGGGCAGCCAAACCCTAAGGCCTCTTTCCCAAAGGAGTGGGGAAAGCGAGTTTGTGGTCCCTCCCGATCTGTTAGGGCAAGAGCTCAGAATTTCTCAATTTCAGCCCGCCAACCCACGTTCCGTCGTCGAAACCGTCACTCACCACCCAAGTCGCCGAGATGGTGAGTAACTACGCCCCCGTCGATCGCCATCATGAGAAAGAGGAGGATATTCTTGTTGTGCGAATTGTCACGAACTTGCTGGTGCAATTTTTGACGAAACGTTCATCTTGACCGAAACCGCTACTGTGATGGCGTGGATTTTGAGGATGTGCCACGGCTGACTCTGGCTTTTTCTACGCATACAGGTTCGATACGCTGCCACCGAGATCCAGCCCTCGAAGTCGGCCCGCGCCCGCGGTGCCTACCTCCGAGTGTCCTTCAAGAACACTCGCGAGACCGCCCAGGCCATCAACGGCTGGAAGCTTCAGCGCGCTGTTACCTTCCTCGAGAACGTCAAGGAGCACAAGGAGGCCGTCCCCATGCGACGATATGCCGGCAGCACTGGCCGCACCGCCCAAGGTACGACCAAAGACTCTTTCCCGCTAGTGATGGATTTTGGACATGGAGAAGATCTGGAGGGATCGCCATGGGCTGGGATATACGTCAGAGGAACGATATACTGACGGACTCATCAATAGGCAAGCAGTTCGGTGTCTCCAAGGCTCGATGGCCCATCAAGTCCGCCGAGTTCCTTCTCGGTCTCCTCAAGAACGCTGAGGCCAACGCTGATGCTAAGGGTCTCGACACCGGTGCCCTCGTTGTCAAGCACATCCAGGTCAACCAGGCCCCCAAGCAGCGACGAAGGACATACCGTGCCCACGGTCGTGTATGTTTTCCAATTCCCCTGACTTGAGATTCGCCTTCATCTAACATCATCTTCAGATCAACCCTTACATGTCCAACCCCTGCCACATCGAGCTCATCCTGACCGAGGGTGAGGAGGTTGTCCAGAAGTCCGATGCTGTTGTCGAGCGCGAGCACCTCAGCTCGCGCCAGCGCGGTGCCCGTCTCCGCAAGGCTATCACCGCCGCTTAAACAAATCACCAACCTCTATCAAATAGACAAAATTTAAGCGCTGGTTGAAAACTGGGTTTACGTCGGGCATCATCTGTGCTGTAACTGTGTGACTTTTGACAAGGCTCTTGCACAAAGGGACACTACACCAAGATTACATCACAAAACTCGATCAATTGTTCTAGGGTTTTTGCGAGGGTGGTTCGTGGCTTTTCATCTCCTGGTGTATGGCAGGCTGCGGTGAGCATGGCATTAAAGGGAAAAACGCATGCAAAAATTCGCAAGGTTTTCTTGACGAAATAAAATCAATCAAGTCCTCCTATATCGGGTCCGTGATTTTGGCAGTGACATGACGTGGTTGAAGTTATTTACGGACCATACGTAGGTACCTTGCGGTTGCTGTCTAGAGACTACGAACCTACCCTGTAAGACGCTGAGCTTTGACTTCTGCAAACAGTACGCGGTTCACGCATGTTGCTCTCCTGGTCTTCATCCACAGCTCTCGCTTTGTTATCTTCGATTATACAAGCCCCCTTATACAATGCTCCTAAGTAACTATTCGCTGCAGGGACCCTTGGCCGATTCCAATACTCCAGAGGCCTGAAAAAATATGGGCAACACTATCAAAGCCTTTCCAAACTAGGCCTCCCTCTGACTTAGAGCTAGCATTGCACTGGTGGGCTTCTCGCCCAGTCCTGTTTGGCCCAATTGCCATTCCTATCCAATTTTCACCTTAATAAAGCAAACACCAGACGCCCGTTCCATCCTTTTCGTCAAGTCAACGCTCGATAGCTTTTTATTCCTCACCCACCGTGTCAGGGGCAGGGAATTGTGCGTCCTCATCCTCTGTGATCGGGGAGGGAACTGTGCATGGCAACCGTAGGCACTGTGTTAGAAGTCCAGGGTCACCATAGCCTCGCCATTTCCGGCGCCAGGAAGACTGGCAGCATCGACTGTGCCTGAAAACCGCCCTCTTCCAGGGTGCTCAACGCCATCAGCTACTGCGTCGGAGATCGTTTGTTCGTCGTAGATATTTTCCCACCCCATATCCATCCCAAAGGCATTGGTGAGCTGGAACATCTCCGGATTTCGCAAGCAAGGTGCAATGCGGCCAAGCAACTTATCTCTGGACTTTTGCATCAAAGGTGACATATCTTGGCTATGCGGATTGCCATTGGCACCAAGGCCTTGTGCGCCATGAGGCAAAATGCTTCTGGTATTCAGGGCTGGTACGTCAACCGACACGTAGCCACATGACTTAAACGAAAGACACTGTAAAGTATACTTTTTCTCATCAGAGCGTAGACGGAATGTATAAGGGATGTGCTGACCCAAGGGATCTGGCTGGTCGAACGCTGGCTGGCTCGTAATGATCGAAGCCGGTTCGTCTCGGGCGGTCAAGATGTCCTTGATCTTGATACTTGGAGAGAAATGCTCTATGATTCCTGCCCAGGAAAGCACTTCGGGTTGCTGTAGAACATCTAAAGGTGTAGGTGGTTGGCCAGGAACCTGATTATTGGCCTGTGGCTGGTTTGCCTGTGCATTCTGCTGAGGTAGCTGGTTAAATTGGCCAAGTTGAAGTGGCATTGCCCATTGGGCATTAGCTGGCTGTTGCTGTCCCGGTACCAGCTGCGCAGGTGGCTGTCCCGGTTGTAGCATAAGGCCCAGTAGATGAGCAGTGTTTCCATTCGCCGCACCAGCTTGCTGAAGAGGGGCCTGGGGAGTGAGAGTTGGTGGGCCAGAAAGTGACACAGATTCTAGATTCAGTTTCTCGAGTTTTGAGAGAGCCATGTTGCGTATTGTTTGCAGAAAGACGTGGGGCGAGGCCCAGCAGTTCTTGAGTGACAAATGCTTGATGAACGGCAAGGTCAGGAGATCATCCGGATGGGTCCTGGGACTATCAACCCAAGTCATGAGTTGAGGCTGTTCAAAGAAAGGAGCTGGAAGAATGTAGTGATTTCGCTGATAAGTTCCAGGCGCAAACTCTCCACCACAGATCCATTCAAAGTGAAGGCTCTCAATGTTGCGCTGGGCGCCGATATACTTGTTAAGCAACTGGTAGACTTTGCCAACAGCTTCAACAGGAGAAATAGATGTATCTTCAACACATCCAGGGGCAGGTTTGGACACACGTCGCCAATCGGCAATAACGCCTAGGGAAACGTTGTTAAGAGAAGGCAGATTTTGCCAAAGTTCATGCCGATACAAGATGTACACATGACTGCTTGGAATCTTGGCAATCGTGATGGTTGTGAGGTTGCTAAAGCAGTCGTCTTGAGCGTTATCGATGAGGCCGATGACATATGACTGGATCATAGCTCGGTGTGCCCATTCAAGCTCAAGAAGCATCTCTTTCTGTGCTCTTGTGAGACTGGAAGGAATAAGCGGATGATTGGCCACCTCTGCAGCGAGTGGTTCGAAGTCAGCACGATGTGTGGTCTGTGTCAATGATCGTCTCGCTTCCATCTCGCTGAGAATGGAGGTCCTCTCGTCAAAGTCAATCATGTTAAGGTTGGTGCCCTCAGTTTCCAACATCATGAGCACAGCCTCGTTAATCTGTGCGCCTGAGTATCCAGCATCTGAGGCCATTTTTTGCAGTACGGTTCGTTTAAAGCTGATAGGATTCTCAAACACGGGTTTTTTGAAATCCTTGACCATTTCGTTCAAGTCTGACATGGTGACGATGGGTTGCTTCCGGGCTTGTGAATCAGAGCCTGCGTGGCGCCAGTTTTGCGTCGCAAAAACGGGATGGAGAGTAGTAGCACTTCGTGCAATGTGATCAGGTCCCGAAAGAAATCCAAGACCGGCATCACAACAGAGTCCGAGGTTTGTGACCTTGACTAAGCACTTGAGCGCCTCCTTCATGGCCTCGGTTTCGTCAGCGGTCTGTTCGAGACCTTCGAGGTCGGTATATCGATGGTAGGTTCCATGCGGCCAGCGATATATGCCCCAGAAAGAGGGCACAGCTTCCTGTGATGGCTTCACGGGCGGGTATGATAGAGTCTCCTCATCGAGTTCTAATGAGAGCGCAAAGCGTCGGATGTGAATGCCGAAGGACTGGAAGATGCGCATTCCATTTGAGAGAAGAGCAGAAGACGTGCGCTTGAGGGCGCCATTCTCGTCTCGATCCAATTTGCTATAGAGTTCGGACTTGAAGGGCACCACGACGTTTCTGAAGTACTGCGCAGAAACCTTGTTCTCAAACTCCTTACAGACAAGTCGCAAACATCTGACCTCAAGGCGTGTGAGGTGCGAAATGATGATGTCGAAAATCTCGACAGGTATTTCATTTTTTGGCCAGGTGGTGCAAAATATTTGAGGACTCCAATCGCGAGAATCAGATCGTTCACAAAGGCCGGTCATTTCATCGTCACAAGACGGGGGAGCGGTGCTTGGTCTTCTCTGATCCGATGCCGGGTCGGTGTCGATCGAACTGGGAGTCATGTTGGTGATGACTGCGAAAAAACCGCGAGTCTCGAGTTCGTAAATGCCGGTCTCAAAACTAAGTGATAACGAGAGTGTGCACTTGAGGTTGTGAACATTCGGTCGGACGGAGGGCGAGGATATCGTCACTGAGATAGATGGTGGGGTGTAGCGGGGATACGAATGCGATGATATAAAAGAGGAGGTCGAAGTTTATTTCTAGATACGATGAAAAATTATGTTCCTTGACGGGAAGCCGGTATGAAATGGCTAGGCAACCAGTCAACAGCAGTGAGTGGAGGAGTTTGTCGATATTGAGAGTGAAGAATGGATGGATTTCGTGATGTATGGCTGCAGCCTGCACTGCAGATGAATAAACGGGTTGGATCGGGTCGATGCGGCCAACGGCTTGTGGCGAACGTCTGGGGGAAACTGAAATCGAGGGGACGGGGCCCTCGTCTCCCGGTAGTTGGTAGAGTAGCTGTCGATCTATGCCGGGGTTAATTGTGCGATTGCGGCTCCGAGGGGAGAAAATTAATGTGTTGAAGATGGGAATGGCATGTTTGTGTTTAGAGGTTGACTAGCCCGTGGGGGAGGGATGAAGGGACCCGTCAGCACCTAGTAATGCCCTCCACCTTGTTGGGGAGCACCCGGGCATGTTCCGTGCCACAAGTGTACCTATCTACTACCTAGTACCTAACCATGACAGCTGCGAGGCGGCTTGAGTTCACCTATGTACCTGCCGGCTACCTGATACAGTATGACCTCGAAAGCTCAATGGGGCGATCATTAAATCTAGTGTCTGGGTTTGAATGCCTTAGGTATGGACATAACCTCTTTATTGCTTCCCTTTTTCAATACTACTACGAATAATGAACTCACCTGAAAATAAATAAACATGCATTTTCATCATCGCTACTTGCTTTGTAACTTTAAATACATACTTTCGTTTAGACCTCATCATCCAAGGATCGGCCCTGTGGCATCCCCATGGGGAGACCCATCGGAATACCATACCATGGCCTAGAACCCGGAGAAGGCCGAAGGTTATTCACGGTGAAAGGATCTAAGGCGTACAGTATGTGATGCATCACATGGTTACAACGATCCGGTACCCGATTTTCCAACTGCTCTGACTGGAAACTCCAACGTTCACATTTGTTTTCACTGATAGACTTCAGCAGTACTCAAGGTCATAAGTTGAATTATTGTCCTCCGCAGCGCTAACTTCAGGGGATATTACATGACCAAAACAAGACTATCTACGTGTATAAGAGAAGAATACTTTCGTGCTCAAAACAATGCCAATTCAAAACGGTTTATTTACCTCCATTTAACCAGTGAGTTTACTCATCACCTTCTTCAATATCGCCTGCCCAGAACCAGTATCTGATATAAATATTAGTTATCAAGTCACATACCCAATCGTATAAAGGTATCACTTACAATGTAGCGTATTGGACCTCGAAATTAGCCTTCATGCCTGCACAAGTAGCGGGAGCACTGCCTCCAGCGGTCGTGGTTCGGTAAACCTCCTTTATGTTGTGGGTAGCACCCTTGATCGTTGTGAGTCTGAGCCATGGCACAGCACCCTCACCAAGCTGTCCTTTGGCGGAGAGAGATGGTGCAGGAGCGCTGCTGTTCTTTGCGCATGGTGCCTCGCCAATGTTTTGGTTGGGGGTGCTAAGGTCGAAGAAGGGGACACCATCGGCGGTGAAGAAGTGGTGACCAGACTCGACAAGAGACATGGGGCCGAGCTTGTTGGCGTCTGACAATGGGAAGTGAACAGCCATACCAGGGATACGTTCGAGTAGGTCGGGGTATAGTGCGGCGGCGCAGCTGCCGTTGAAGAGGGTAGCGATAGCACCAATAAGAACGGGGACCGATGAAGGATCGCTGGTGTCGCATGTGTAGTTCTGCGTACCACGGCCGATGGCAACATGCATGAGTTTCAATCCCTTGGCTGGGGGAGGCAGTTGACCATCTAAATCGCCAGTTAGCCCTAGGGGATCAGGGATTGAGGAGTGAAATGACATACCGAGAGGCATCTTGGCTTCTGAAAGATCACAGACAGGAGCCACGCCTGACACCTTGACAGCCTTGGCCTTATCCGCAACTAAGTTGAAATAACCAGACAATGCTCCTAACGTATCGATGGCATCCCGAGCATTGGCGACTGTGTATGCGGGATAGGTAGGTGCTGCAGAAGCAGTTACTGCCAAGACAGAAGCGACGAATGTTGATAATTGCATCGTGAGGGTGTGTATAGAGGTGATGTTATGTGATTTGAGGTGATATCGATGGTATAAGCGCGTCGGTATCGTTTCAAGTCGTCAAGACGTATGCCGTTAAGAGAAATAGAACCCAAGAAACAACAGAAATGTTTATAGATAATCGACTTGAGAGAAAACTTGTTGACCCTAGGAAATAAGGAAATAACAGACAAGGAAAAAAGAGAACAAAAGGAAAAAAGAACGCTCAGCGTCTTTGAGTGTGTACACAGACAGATGCAGAGAGATCTTTTCCTGCCTCTTTCTTTTTCCTCAACACCATCAGGCGACGAACGCATCTCTTATTATACCAGCCTTCCCCTCCAGCCAAGACCCAGTTACACGCGCCTAAGCGTACGGGCGGTAAGTCTAAGCAAATGGCCATGATTGGATCATTTGCCAAGATCTAGATACAAAAATAAACACCAGCTCTTTCATGTCTGAGATGGAACATGCACGTTAGGCTCATTTGTGATTTGGGAAGCGGATTGAGTAACGAGATCCAATCATTTGGTGATTCAAGAAAGTCACTGGGGTTGTCATTGGTGGAGAGGGGGGGGTTTAAGCGCCTGTCTCGGGCGTCGGCATATGGATGCATGGGCGTTTAGAGATGGAGATGGGCACGAGGGAATGGGTGACACGACAATGATAATTCCGCGTTTTATGGAAATTGCCATGCGATGAATATTTGGGTTCGGTGAGTCAAGCTTGTTGTCATAGCGCCTCATCACGATATATGCAGGCATCATGCAGATATGGATCTTGGTGGTGTACAATCTTCAATTGTTGACTAATACTTTGTAGGCGATGGCATCATAACTCAGCACTCTGTATCCGTAGACTGGAGATACTGCAATACGTTTATTCTTTCTTATCAAACACAATATCATAACTAAGAATCAACCCAAGTCACACTCTAACCGGGATCCTGTTATCCTTGCTCTGTAATGGATCCCAAGATCTCTCGGCGCCACCCACGAACCAACCTCGTCCCGACATCAAAACATCCAAGACCTCCCAAGAAACGAGAAACAAAGTCCCTTGACCAGAGTAAATTACTTACAGGGTCCTGTAGGTTGCCGCCAACTTGCGAGGCCCTGATTGGCCCGCGGATTATGCATGTCGACGGGCCGCGATAAGCGGCCAGCGGCTGCAGAAAATAGCAACTGACCCCGCGACGCCTCTCATTGGGGACGGGCTATTTTGGCATCTATCATCCATCCAGACACTGTTGCTACCTTACGGATATAGCCAAGCTTCTATCCATTATGACTTGCATGTTTTAGCAGAGCTCAAAACAATCGAGAACAAGTTTGTCACATGTTTCCTTGGCTCTCACTCTCTGGAGGAGGTTGCTTAAGTGGATCTTGTTATGGTCTAATTTCAAGGTTCTCACCCATCCAACACAACCAACCGTACTATCTATCTTGGCATCTCGCTTACACCAGCACCAGATTTCGCTTGCTTCCATCATACACATAACATAAGATACCAGATACCAGGTATCCAATTACTCCACTACCGAGCCGGTCTGAACCCAGGCTTATACTGATAATGATACAGTTCTATCTCCCACGGAGATTCGTGAACACGATCCTTTTCCGGCTCCTGAACAAAACACACACAAAACAAGGCGGCGCATCGCCCGCTACTTAGCAGGCTCTTTGGGCGCTCCGTCCATTGGACTGCCAAGTGACCCCCCGGCCACTCCAGCTGCCGCTGCCGCCGCGGACTCAAGATGGGTTACCCGCTGGACATCTGACGAACTTAGCCAATACAGAGACACGAACACTAGCAAATGGAGTGCTACGCAGTATGCGGCGAACAAGTTTCGACTGGTTCGCGAAGCAAGAACTGTGCGTGTCAACGAGTAGACTGCGCGTTCTGGGAGACTCATTCGTTTATAGGCTCGGGCAGACTCCCGTCCTCGGAACGCTGCAAATGGAGAAATATTAGACTCGTATGCCTGGCGGTAACGGTCCATGGCGATGCCAGGGTTGCCTGTTTCGCCAATTGACACAGTTGATGGATTCGGGTTCGCCCCGTACGCGGACGATGTCGCCGCGCCGCCTCCTCGGTTGTAAGTTGAGACATATCTTGTCTTCTCGTACAAGTTCAGGTTGTCCTTTTGCAAGGCTGCAACTTCCTGGCGCAGCTGCGAGACTGTTCGGTGCGTATCTGAGAGTTCTTCCTCAAGTTCGGCGTTTTTCTTCTTGTAACGATCACGCTGAGCTGTGACCATCGGCAACATACCCGAGCCTCCTCCATAGACTCGCTCACCAGGCTCACCTCCTCCCATACGAGGGTCCATGCCGCTGATGATTGATGATGTTGGCGAAATTCTGCCACTCTTGCGTCCAACTGCTCGGGTGACATATGTCCCAGCTACAGATGCACCAGAAGGGAATGCGTTAGCACCTTCCTCTTGGATGGTTTCCAAATCACTCTCCAGTTTCTGGTTGAGTTTTTGGGATTGCTCCAATTCTGCGTTCGTTCTGGAGAGCTCCTCTTGAAGATCTTCCAGACGGCGCTGTAGATCGTTGTGTGAAACACGTAGAACCGTCAACTCGTCGCCCAACTTCTTGTTTCGCGCCAGGAGAAGCTTCTCCAGAGTGTTGCCCTCCGCATCCTTTGCCTCAAGATGCTCTCGTACCTCATCATCGTCACCTGTAGAGAACTCGATGCTCTTGAGTACCTCAAGCTCCTGCTTAATTTCGTCGTAGTCACTCCACTTTTGAACCTTGTTCTTCAGTAGGTCCCTCTCTTCCTTAAGAGCATTTACCTCTCTCTCGATAGATCGCAACTTGCCATCTAATTCTCGCTTGAGACCCTCTTTTTCCACGCGAGCAGCGTCAAGCTTGCGGATCATCGACTGGTTCTCTGACCTCACACGCATATATCCAGGATCGTCCTCGAGGTTGGTCTCCGGTTGCTGTTGGGCTGATGATTTAGCTTGTGCCAGCTCCAGTCGCATCTGTTCGTTTCGTGCTTCAACCTCAGCCAGACGAGAGCTTGTACGATCCAGATCCGCATGAAGCATCTCAAGCTCGGCACTGGAGACCTGGTTGCGTTGAACGTCCTGGTCATCACCATTCTTGCCCAGTCGCTGGTTAACTTCGTAGCTTGCGCGCATCTCAGTCAGCAAGCGCTCTTGTTTCTCCAACTTGTCTTCCAAAGCCTTCTCCTTAGCCTCCCAATTATCCGTCTTCTCCTCTAGCACGGCGTTCCAGGATGCCTCGACTTCCTTGACGCGACTTTCTAGGTTCTCTTCCAACTCCTTTCGGACCTTTCGTTCGCTCTGGAGCTTCGTTTCGGTCTCTTCAACCTGAGTTGAAAGCTGAGAGACATTTTCTTGCAGGTGATGGTTCTCTTCAGTGATCTTTGGCAAGGTGTCCTCGGAGAGGAGCATAGAATCGACTGAGGCCTCAAGTAGGGGGTATGGGTCTGGGGCATCAGAGAATGATGTGTAAGTCTGTAGGAACGCTGAGTTGACAGACTTGGAGTGGTTCGTAAGAAGGTCGATAAAGGTCTGATAGGCTGGAGGCATGTTAGCCAGTGATCGGGATAGGATATAGCGTTGCATTTTGGGTACATTTTAATAGGCCTTTGATCTCTGTAAGCTTAGCAGCATCGTCGAGCTTGCGGAATTCCTTTGTCTTTTGCGCTAGTTCTTTACGTTGGACAGTTGAGTCCCGCTGGTAGGCGACAATGTCCGAAGCGGTATTGTCCAGATTCGACACGAGAGTTGTGAGGTCGATCGCTATCCGGGCAGTAAGTCAGTAGCTGATGTTAATCAACGTTCATTAGTGATCATACTTCGCCAAGCTGATATAGCATGTTGAAACTTGTTCTCTCCCTCAAAGGTGGGCGCAGGCGCAGGAGCTTCAGTCGTGCTCGCTAGAGCGGCTTCTACGGCTGCGTCAGTCATGGCGTTGTATTGAGTTGAGAATCAGATGCGGCGCAAAGGAGTGGATATGGCAGTCTTGAACGCCGCAGACGTGTTAAAACGATTGTGTTGTAGTTGATATTGGCTATCGAATAGTCGTATAGACTCGTGGTTATCGTGATCAGATGGAAGCCATGAGATTGCGCTGATGAACTTGAAGGAATGTGGTTTCGTCTCCCTGATAACTTCCATGGGGCCAGGTTGCGCGTGTCATACAAGCTCATTGGCCACACAAGCTGTCAGGCTGATAACGCCAAGGTTACAGGGGAATTTCCTTGGACTGATCCCCCGCAGCCTTGCAGCTCAGTGCAGCACAGCCACTGATCATAAGCCCAGGGGGACGCCCGCGCCCACTCAAAATCCTCCATGTCAGCTCCCAGCCCAAGCTTCCCGCAGTTCCAGGTTAACTCTTTAAGCTATCTATCCACTTAACTGATGTCAACATACACCAGCCAGCCTAAGTGCCCAGACACGACCGTTTTTGAAATCGCAACGGCATAATTCGACATGCGCTGTTGGTTCAAATGATGCTGTTGATAAGAACGCCGCTATGACATCAGATGGCTCAGACGATGGGCCTTCGATTATCAGCCCAGGGCCTTCCAGCCGCGAGGATGGCCCTTACGTTCTTAGGACGTTGTTGGACGAGGTACCGCTTTCTGCGGATGGTTCCAAAGACGACATCAAGATCAACTGTGTAGACTATCTAGGTCGGTAGCTCTGGCGGGGATTCTTAGTGTTCGCGCTCATTATTGACTTTGGTACATTAGATGCGAATCTATATGTCGGCACATCAGCCTCTGAGCTGCTTCACTTTGTCCAGATCCCACCCGACCCAAACGATCGTTCCGGACAGCCCGTTTATATCCTCGCGTCCCGGCTATGTCCTCAATATGTCGAAACTCCAGGCACTCCAAACTCGCGACCTGGTGTTCAGCAAATCTTGTTACTTCCTCGGGTTGGTAAAGCATGCATCCTGTGCAACTGGACTGTTACCTTTTACTCTCTGCCTGAACTCAGCCCCGTCTTTGGGACGACTCTGGTCAAGAACTGTAGTTGGATAGGGGGAATCGATCTCAACGAACCCTTGCTCGAAGATGAAAGCGCAGAAAGAAGCGGAGGGGTCACTATTCTCCTCTCTCTTATGCGAAAAATCCAGGTCGTTCGTGTAGGCGAGGAGGATGCGCGCGCTTTTAAGGTACGTATCGGCGTATTGTATCGACTTGGCTCGTCACTTACGCGTTCAGAAAATCGACTTCTCTGGAAGCACTTTATCAATACGCAGAGACTCAATTGCTTGCGTGGCGGACTCCAAATCGTATGCGCTCATCGACGTGGAGCAACAACTCAAGATCCCTTTGATGAGTATATCATCGTTGGAAGAAACGACTTCGCCCAGTGAAATCGGACACGCTCAGAGCATTGCAGCAGATACAACGGGTGGGCTTCTCCGAAGCTCTTCTTCCACTGGGAATCGCACATCTGGCGAGGCCCCAAGTCATAGCCGGAGCACAAGCCTGGGGGGTTCGATATTAGACAGCATTCGTCGACAAGATCATCGCAGCAGTGAAGGGGATGATTTTCTTGGCCGCAACCCTTCACCACAACCCTCCATGAGTCCTAGGCCGTCAATGGAAAGAGCTTCAACCCCAAACCCTCCGTCACTCGATAAACCTCTCCCTGCTGCACCATCACCGTCGGTCACTCCCTCTCAATCGACAGATCCTCGACCTAGGCCTGGCTCAGTCTTTCTAAAGCCTCACATCACCTCGCCGACCCCTGATGAATTCTTGCTGGTTACTGGAACTGACCCCCTGGAACCGGGAATCGGCATGTTTGTAAATCTCGATGGTGATCCTACGCGGCCCACTCTTGAGTTTACCAGATATCCCAGAGAGGTCGTCGTAGATAGCCCACCTTTAGATTCCAACTCATCACAACCGTCGTCGACTCGGGAAGAAGAGGGCTATGTTCTGGCCTCGATGACGAGAGAAAAAAATGGCTTGCAGCATGGATTAGAGATCCAACGATTTGATGCTGGCTCAGAGGCGAACCCTCAGAAGTACTGGTTAGCAGCTAGAGAAGCTGATGGGGTTTATGGCATTCGTTCCCTTGCTGGCAGTGAAGAAACACGATTCGATGAAATTGTCCAGAAATTGTCATCGAGGCGATATACACCATTTGCTGTCTCCGTGTCACCTGGAACTCCTGATCCTTCGTCCTCAGTCAAGTCTTCGGACTCTAGGACTGCGTTATCAATAGAACACCTCTCCAGGGAGAAGGAGCTTTTCGACAGAAATATTGACTCACAGGATGAAGAATCGCTACCAGAAGAGTGGGAAGCAAATCGCAACGCGGAAGGAGAGGAATTTGCTCGCCAACTTGCCAAAGCTCAGGCAAGACTAGCAGTCTGGAGCGGAAGCCGCATTTGGTGGGCAATCCGCAATCCTTTACTCATACAACTTGACACCGCCTTGGAAGCAGCCTGTGTTGGAGATGTTTTCAACCCTGCCGAATTGGACAGACAGGCACTTTTTACCACCATCAACTCTATCAGGGGCCAAGAGCCGCAGAGCGAGTTGGAATTTATGACTTACGGGTATATAAGACAGAAAGCTGGTATTCTGCTCTTGACGAACTTATTGAAGTCGCCTGAAGATAAGCAGTTCACGGAGAATGATGTCAAGGCTCTCGAAGAGGTATTGGTTGAGAGTGGTCTTGACCCCAGAGTAGTGTTGTCACTGATCCCTGGCATTCGAAATGAGATAAACGAAGGCCCGCGCGGGATTTGGATATACGGTGGTGTAAGAAGGACTGCTGATGCCTACCTCAGAAGCAGAGAGTTCCAGATGACATCTAAAGACACTATTGGAACGCTGGAGCCGAGGACAATGCATTTCCTTCGTCGGTTTCTTGGAACATGGCGAAAGAAGAAAGGGTTTGGCAGTGTTGCCGATGAGCGTGAAGTGTTTCACACTGTTGATGCAGGTTTGCTGCTCGTTCTTCTCGAGATTGACCAACACTCTCCTAAGGGACTAGGCAAAGGAGGTGTGGTAAGATCTGAGCTATATGAAATTGTGGACAAGGGCGTGGACTGCTTCGATCGCGCAGTTGGCTTACTCGAAACATACCATCGTCTCTTCGTCCTGAGTCGATTGTACCAGAGCCGGAAGCTGTCAGGCGATGTGCTGGCTACTTGGAAACGAATCATTGAAGGCGAACAAGACGTGGGACAGGAGCTTCGTGAGGGCGAACAGCGGGTCCGTGAGTATCTGACCAAGATCAGCAGCCAGCCTCTTGTCCAAGAATACGGCATTTGGCTGGCGAATCGCAATCCAAAACTTGGTGTTCAAGTTTTTGCTGAAGACAAGGGAAGAGCACCCAAGTTTGAGCCAGCACAGGCCGTCGCCATCTTGCGAAATGAGGCACCTGACGCAGTCAAGTACTACCTGGAACACTTGGTATTTGGCAAAGGGCATACCACTTATATCAACGACTTGATGGCCTACTATCTTGACGTCGTTGTTCACGATCTCGAGTCGTCTGAGGAAAGCCGAACCATAGTCCGAGCGACGTATGAAGCATACCGTGCCTTACAAGCTCCTAAACCCGCTTACAGCCACTTCCTCCGAGACAACGCCCCAGCCGACAACGAAGTCTGGCACAGCCGTCTTAGGCTGCTTCAACTATTGGGTGAGGCAAATGATTATGATGCTGCGACAATAAGAGATCGGATCTCTACTCTGCCTGATGATCTACTTGTACCTGAGGCTATCATACTCGCTGGCCGGGAACGCAAACACGACGACGCCCTCCGGCTTCTAGTACACAACTTGGGTGACTACGACACCGCCGTCTCGTATTGTCTTCGAGGCGGCGCTAACACCACAGGCGCAGCCCCTTCTGAGCGGCCCTCGTTTGAGGAGCAGCGTCGCCTCTTTAATGTTGTCTTCCATGAGTTGCTCGCTCTCGAAGATATCAGTGATCGCATTGAGCAGACAGGAGCGCTCCTGGAGCGCTTTGGTGGCTGGTTTGAGATTGACGAAGTCCTCGGTCTCATCCCCGATGACTGGTCTGTCGATATCATTGCAGGGTTCCTTGTTGGGGCACTCAAGCGTCTGGTGGGAGAGCGACACGAAGCTATGTTAACCCGCGCACTAAGCGGAGCGCAGAATTTGCGTGTAAATTATGATCTAATCGTCAAAGTTGAGGAAAAGGGGCCAAGTATCGAAGCCCCGAATTAATACATGGCCAGCTACACAAGCAGGGCTGTTTCTACATAAAGATGGGGGTTTATAGCGAGCTTGTGTATTGAACACATATTCAAATAATTCACAGGCTTTGTCCATGTCCTCTTGGTCTTGTGATGGTATATATCTAGTGTCTATGTTCATTTTCATTCACAATTTATCATTTGTCCCGCTACCATCATCTTTCCCTTTCGCAGAGCAAGAGCTTCTCGAGCTTAATGGATGGGTGATATTGACTATGCTAGTCCTATTAGCTGTCCGGGAGCCCCGTCTAGCGAGACTTGGTTGAAGTTGACTAACAAATTGCGCATCCGCTTGTCCTGTATTTGTTCAGCTGCTTGCAACGCCTCCTGCTGATCCTCTGTAGACAGCGCACTCTGGTGAGTTTTCCCTAGGGATAGGAGTTCTCGTGCCGACTCCATGCGGTTCTATGCAATACAGGAGCTTTCAATCACTCGCACCAACGCGGTCTTAGCCTGGCAATCCTTTTGGGATATGCCGCCGGGGAAGCGAGGTGCGAGAGCCCGGAACACGGCAGGGTTGCATTGCGAAGAGGCCAGGTGTAGGACGTTTTCGTCGTTCGTATTTCGATGGTGAAGATGTTGTTCGATGCCCTCTTGCTCCAATAAGTACTCGACAGCGCCTACATGGCCAGCCAGGACGGCTTCTCCAATCGACTGGTGGACTTGATGGGTCACGTTTCGTGACTCCCGCTGAGGCGCGCGCAGTAGCTCCTCTCTGAGATCAACGCTCTGCTGGCTCATTTTCATCAAGCGTTGAATGACTGGCACGCATCCTCGACTGGCAGCTAGACAGAGGAGCTCATTACCCCATTCCTCCCTTACTAAAATCTCGGGGATGTCGTTGATGATATCAAATGCAGCATCCCAATCATCACTGCTGTTTATATTGGGGAAGCGCCACGATTCGATGATGCGACGGAAAAAGCCAAGATTCTGAAGATGGCGACCAGTTCCATGACCATGAAACAACAATCGCAGCCTGCGTAAATCGGCCCACTGAAGGACCTGGTCAGCAGCGAGCACAGCTGTGTTGGGCAGAAATTTGTGAGACTCGAAATCGGATGTTTCAATCATCTTGAGCAGCAGGACCTCCGATCCATAGAGCGATGTAATGCTCAAGGGGTCGTATAGGCTGCCGTCGAACACATAGCTTGCCTGAACAACACAATCCGGCCGACTGTTCTGGCTGGTCCAGTTGTGCAACCTGATCGAATTAGGTTGGCACAACTTCTCAATACTTGTTAATTCGGGGAGAGGTTCTTCTGTGACAAGCTTGAAATGGTCTATCCAGTGGCAAGAGGCGTAGACAAAGAGCTCGCCAAACCCACGGTCCGCTGGATCGTACCGGATCATACCCCCCTCTCGATTCTCCCACGAATCATCCCAATGACAAGCAGTGTCGTCAATATTGTCGCTGAATAGGTCCACGTCTTGTGGTAGTTCCTCTATAGCAATCTGCTCGTCAGAAAGCAAAGGAACATGGTTGATTTCGTCGAGAAGCAGGTATCGGACGCAGATATTGAAAATACTGTTCTCCAGTCTGGATGCCGTGGGACCCTCATCCACGCTATGAAGTTCTGGTCGACACTGAGATAATTCATTCAATATGAATTCCTTGGCTGACTGGTGAACAACAATGACTTGACGTTTCTTGAGATCATTGAAATCGATGGTGGCAATGAACGGTTGAATGAGGGCCATGACACCCTGATAATCTACTAGTTCAGAAACCTCAGCAACACTCGTGACATCTGAAGCAGCTGTGCCCATTGCGACAGCCCAAGCGAGTTCGAGAATGTCTAACCGCCTTCGAGCTGTGCCCAGGACTTCCAAGGCCGTCGCTGCCATATTCTGGGCATCCGGTTCCTCCCCAGCGCATCGACTAAATAGGCTGGCGTATAGTTTTGAGAGTTCCTGTGGTGGTGGCATATCGTCTAGGAACTTCTTCATGCGGCCATATGCCATGATCTTCTTTCTAGCAATGAGCTCGACGGTCATCTTGGTCCATATAGCACTTCCCTGCGCAAAACTTGAGAGTCTGTTCACGACGAGCTCCTTTATGTCCGCGCCCAGTTGAGCTAGTTTTGTTTCGTCGGTCTTCTCAACGATGAGTCTGTCTCGTTCTGGATCAGCACTAATGTCAATTCTGGGAACTCCATCCAGTTGGTCGAGTATGTCCCCCCAAGGGCGAGAAGATAGCACAATTTTTAACCCCGAGGTTTTTTGTGATAAGACCCGTAGGGATTTGAGAAGTGTATTCCGAGATCCAGTGTCGCACTCGTCCAGGCCATCGACTATCAGATAGAGCGGCCGATCAAGCTCTTGGACAGTTCTCTGAAAGAACCCAACCAACTTGTGGACATTTGTTGGAGGCTCGAAATTTCCTGTGAGCAGATCTTGCTTATACCAGTCAAAAAAGACCCTTTTCAGCCCAACACACTGTTCGAGAAGTGACAGAATCAAGGAAGAGAAGATGTACAACGCATCCCCAGTTTCGTCATTCTGGCAGTAGTGGTACAGAATCATAGGCTGTGGCAGCTGGTGATTCCTTCGTCGACATAGCTCATCGATAAGAAAGCTCATCGTGACGCTTTTGCCGCTTCCCATATCTCCAAAAACGACCAGCTGCTGGCAATCCAGGGCTTGGTGCCAGCTTTTAAACTCCGACTTTTCCAAAAGGAACTCGCAGGCTGAATCAGCTCGAAAGGACTGCAAATCGGCATGGTGGCGGCTCTGCTGGGGCAACTTGCTGCGACCTAACCATTGAGATACTGGGTTGATTAGCACACCAAAAGCCCTGTGCTTGCAACTAGAAATAAGAAGACGTACTTTTCTCGTCGTAAAGCATAGTTTTGATATCTTGGACAATATCGAGAGTGGCCTTCTCGACAATCTTTCGCAGATGCTCGGATTGTTTCAAAAAGTCTTTGACAATATCTGGGAGCGTGCCGGTATCTGATATCACAGCCAATACTAACCTAGTCCGTCTTTTAGATAAAAGCCCTTAAGCAGACACATAGAACACGAGAAGTTTCTGGTAGACCGATACGAAAGCCTATGGGTTGTCAGAAGGCGCAGGCACCAGAGTTATGGAAGCAGACGAGGTCATACCCTGTGGATGTCTGCTCTGTCTTCCTTCTGGCCGAGGGTATCGCAGTCATCAATATACGAAATTTGCTCCAGCATTTCTCCAATCCTTTTCGCAAAGTCAAGGTCGGCGGTGGAAATGCTAATGGCTACCTTTATATGATTTCGTCAGTCTCAGCCTGCAGGGTACATCTGGCAGCAATGCTAACCGCTGTAACTCCTCTAATAACCCCAAAGACGGCAGAAGTGGTGGGTTCAAGGGCAGTCAGTGGTGCTGTCACGTCTAATGCCAGCTTGAGCTTTTCCAACGGGACCTGTATAGAGC
The DNA here is from genome assembly GCA_033439405.1 of Fusarium sp. NFCCI 5145. NCBI lineage: Eukaryota > Fungi > Ascomycota > Sordariomycetes > Hypocreales > Nectriaceae > Fusarium > Fusarium sp. NFCCI 5145. The sequence continues at coordinate 179,496 of JAWDHB010000105.1, forward strand.
CCAAATACCTCACTCCTCGCAGGAATACTGATTCGTTGGTTGCATCCTTGTCAACTGTCTCAAGCTCTTTGAATAGCTGTGCGATGGTTTCCCCTCTGAGGATAGCAACATCCACAACTTGGCCCATGCTTTCTACTGCCTCCTGATAAGCCCTGCTCCAAAGGTCCGAAGGAAGAGAGGCCACTTCAATGCCAGGCTCAGGAGTTGGTACAGCCTCAATAGCGGAAGCAGAGGTGACGATGGCGGCGGTGCCGGAGATGGTGGCAGAAGGAGTGCTATTCTCGGTCGCTGAACCGCCTGCCGATATTGCAGTGAGGTTAGCATCCGCACTCTCAACGGCTCGTTCTGGGCCAAGAGCGGCGGCTGTCTCGCCACGGACAGCACTACTCGGGTGTCCCGTTGACGTTGAGGAGACATGTGTAAAAGGAGGGTTAGGACTGGATCACATAGGTAGTTCAGTCAGCTGGGCGCTGTCGTCTGCAAGCCAAGTGAAAGAACTCAACTACAGAGTATGTCTCACCTAGGTACAATAGTACTAGTATTAGGACTAGAACTGTCACTGCGATGGCGGAAGAGACTTATCCGCTGGCGCAGTTTAGACCGAAACCCGCCTTCTCGTGACGGACTTGTGGATGACATACTGTAGGTGACTGAACAAGGTGCGACATAAAATCAGTCGACTCGAGCAGTTTTCTACACTTACACGTAAAATTGTCACAGCTTAAAAGTCTCGTGTTACGCTATTCACCAATGGCTACCTATGCAGCATTAGCCGCGACGTTGAGTTGTTCGATCCCGGTCACTTAATAAAGTACATATCCAAGTAAACCATGTCCTTTGATTGGCTAAGAACCCCTTACCAACATATACCTTGTGTAGATCCTTTGTTGGTTTTATTATGTAGGTTTTTCTTTCCCCTCGAATTTGATAATTACCCATTCAATTACACCCCTCACAATGGTGTTATCCTGCCACATTCTACAGATAGTATCCATTTCACTGAAGAAAAAGAAGAGGAGCCTAAATTGGTAGAATCATGTGGATAAAATTAAGACAAGTATCTGGCTGGCTGTAATATCCAGTAGCTATAGTCCTTAGGAGCTACCTAGGCATAAGGCAGCGATGGTATTGATGGCATTGATGGCATTTAAAGGCTTTACTTCTCCCTTTCTTAGTGAGAGTTTCTCAATTTTTAATGACAACCAATATCAGCCTCACGATGCCGAGATCCACTTCAGCGAAGAAACAGCAAGCCACCTCTTCCGCCCAGTAATGTCATCGTCCCGTTCAATATCCCACTCTCTCTCCTCGCCATCACAGTCCCTCTCCCAGATCTTCTCGACCTCGAGTCCGACCTTCTGGAGTGCCTCCGCATCGTGGAACCCGCTCATCTGTGCTCGGCCAGTGTGAAACCCAGCGACAACCCAGCATCGAGCTTCAGGCGTGCGCTTGAGGAAATGGGCAATGGACAAGCGCAGGTTTTGGTGCTGCCACGGCATCCAGAGGCAGTCAGCGGCGAGGATGCAGTCAAAGGAATGAGCGGCCGATGTGCTGAATGGATCGTCAAGCTCACCCCAGGCATGGCCTTGAACCGAGATTGCAGAAGAGGAGGTTGTCTCTGAAGAGGCGGGCGAGAAATGAGGCTGGATATTACGAGCAACGTTTGCGCGGAGGGTTTTGAGGACAGGCTCGGTTGGATAGTCTGTGGCGACGACACGCTTTGCGCCAACAAGTCCACTCATGATACACGGCAGCGCGGTTCCAGCTCCAAGTTCCAGAACGTCGAGCCCCTTCACGTCGAAAGAGATGATTTCCTGCGTTCCACGGGGCATCTCAAGTGGAATGCCGAGCGAGTCAGCCTCTATAAACTCGGCGAGTAGAAGGGACGAGTTCCAAAGGTAGTGAGAGAACAACTTCCGGTCATCTTCCTTGATGGGGTCGGCAAGGTCGATGACAAGAGGTTTAGGAAGATGAGGTGAGGTGTACGAGAGGCTGTGTTCCGCGTCGCCGTGTAGAACCGTGATGTCGTTAGGGTATATGACGCCCAAGGCTGATGAGAGATAATCCTCTGGGCTATTGGCCTCGTCATTAACGGAGATTCGCCAGGTGAGAGACATTGTATCGGTCCCAATGCAGTACCGATGTGGAATCCTTTTATATTTAGTATAGGTGCCCAGCCTGCCCTGACTCCTTCTGGTTCGATTTCCCTGCCAAATCACTTGATATCACTCTGAGAGATTCTCCTATATGACGTACAAGATAGGAAAAGCAGTGTCATTCAAGTAGGTCGGATAAGAATACGACTCTTGAAGTTTTGTTAAGGCAACTATTAGAAGGATCCAATATTATTGATGAGTTGAGTGATGGTGGGGACATAAGAAAATTTGCCCAATCCGACCGCATTTTGTTACCAAAGTACTGGGCTTTCCTATCAGCAGCACACACGACTTGTATGATAATCACTTATTAGAAATTACCTATATGCTAAAGTGCATGTCTCATTCTTCAGGCTGTCTGGGCACAGACTGCCCGAGTTGGAGCCGTCAGCTCAGGATCTCGTAGCACTCATAGCGATAAGATAGGCCTAGTTTTGGTCAGTATAATTCACCCTAACACCGTGCACTTCAACTAAACCCCTTTGTGTATGTAACAAACCAGTCTTGACAGTTGCATTTGCATATCTTATGTAGTACTCTTCAAGAAAGCGAAAAACCATCCCTCCTTTGAAACATCAACCGCTGTGTCAAATTATGGTTCGCAGTGACCCCTTGTTTTAACCCGCACTGGCTTTCGTAGATGCAGGCTGAGACATGTCAGAAAGATGTGAAAATTCAAAGATGCACTTCTTATCAATAATTAGTATTAGAAGAACAGGGTGTGTTCGTGTTGTACATCCTTGTCCCGATTCCAGTGTTGATAACTAATCCCTAAATCAAACACGCAATCCATTCCAGTCAATACAGTAGCTTAAATAAATAGGCGAGAAGAACAATGCCAATTAGAACGAATACATATGCTTGAATAATGTGCAAATTAGGACCAAAGTCCGTTCAAATAAGTATTGCTGTCGAGATGTCCATTATTGTCATTAAGCCATCAATGGGTGAGGTACCAGTCCAAATCCCAGATAAAAACAACAGTAAAACATGGGTATCGATATTTCAACTCCATGGCGCAAATCCCTTTCCTTTCCTTTCCTTTCCTTTCCTTTCGTCACACCCCATCCTGTACCTCTTTCATAAGTAAATATGCCCCGTTCCCAAAAGCCATCATAAATATTGTCCGTAAAATACTCGGATAATCCCTGTTCTAATACAATTCGCTTACGCCGTGCCCAATATGCTTTTTTTTCGACATGTTATTGTTCGTGTACTTGGAGAGAGGTGTTGTAGTTCGTATCAGAGGTGTGTGTGTGTGTGTGTGTGGTCGATGAGGAGTTATAGAGTGGTGGCGGTGTTGTTCGCAAGCATTTGTTGCATCTCTTTGAGCTGTTCAGGGGTAGGGTCGTCGGAGATCCAAGGGCCCTTCTCCTCCTCAGTGGCACCGTGGAAGCCAGCAGCTCGCTTGAGAGTTTGAACGTCAAGATCTGTGACATAAGACTTGCCATCAGAGAGCTTGATGCGGACCTCGTGTTCAGTAGAGAGCATCATGTCGTCCTTGGCGAGACGACGAGGACCATCGAAAACAGCCATAACACGCTTCTTCATGGTCATCTGGCCCTTATCGAAACCCCATGACGAGGGGTAGTCGCGACGGTTTTTGCGGCTGCGAGGCTTGGTTCCCAGAGTGACACCACCACGGGAATGAGTGACACCTCGAGACTTCTGAACACCATTGGCAGGGTTGCCCTTCTTCTTGGTGGCGGGTGAGGGGTTGCTCTTGGGTGAGCTATCATCGTCGTCATCACCACTGTCGGCATATTCATCGTCATGGTTTGCCATGACAGTGTCGGTAGTAGTAGGGAGGTTGTTCTTCTCCAGAGTTTGGTGAACATCCTTATCGTTCTCAACCTCAGCAAGGCGCTTGGCGTTGATGGCCTCAGCGGGATCCTCTTGCTGGACAATGCGCAATACACAGTCGTCAAGATGCTCGTAGAAGTCTTGGGCGTTTGAGAAGGTCTGTGAGCAAGTACTACACTTGCCGGTAGCGTCAGGTGCATATCCAGACAGCTTCTTAGTAGAGTTAGCTCCTGCAGAAGACTTCTTTCGGCTGTTTGGCGGAGTCTGCTCAACACCGTGAACTGAAGTCAAGTGGCGCTTGAAGACATCGGCACGGTTAAAGGACTTCTCTGCAGCCGAACCGGAGCCCGGGCAGAAACCACAGACCATTGTGCCCTTGTAATGTGTAAGAGTGTGGCGGTTCTTATCGTACTTGCGAGCAAAACCCTTGGTGTGGTACTCGCAAGTCTGAATGGGACACTTCTCGGGACGCTCATTCTGATGCGTAAGCATGTGAGCCTTCAAGTCCTTGAAGGTCTTGCCGCACTCGGGATAGGTGCATCTCTGCTTCTCCTTGGACTCGTCGCTGCTGTACTCGCCCGGTGTAGGTGGGACGAATTGGGTGATGCTTGGGGCACGAATATGGTTGTGGTTGTCCATTGGCGCACCGTAAGGGCTGCTGGGAAAAGTGGATTGAAAGCTGCTGGTCTGGAGGAAAGGCGAGGAGCTATTGGTCCTCATCATGTGAGGTTGAGGCGAAGAGGCAGAGGCAGAGGGAGATGTGGGATATGTGTGATTGGGATTGGTTTGCTGGAAGTGATTGTCATAGGGAGGGATCCCCACGGGAGGGCGAGCAAGCTCTGGATGAATCAGAGAAGGGTCTGTCATGATAGAGAAACCTGGTTAGCGATCTACTCAGGAACGAAAACTGGTGGAGTTGACAAGGATGTGAATGATTGTGAATGCAACGTCAAGTCAGCTGAGCTAGACCCAATATGGATTTCCAGCTGGCCACTGCCGACAAGAAGAAAGCAGCGTCGCCAATCGTTTGTTGGCGGAGAAGTGACATCAAGCGCCGATTGGGTTGACGTGTGTAATGTCTCAGTTGACGGGAGAGCCCACAGGCTAAACCGTTGTTTAATAGACATCGACGTATGATGGGAAGTGGAACATGATTGCAAGGGATAAACTCAAATGGAGGAAGAGAGAAAATAGCAAGATGAAGATCGGCTGTATCAACTCGCTTCGAGCTGAAACTCAAGAGCCAAGAGAGCCGACTGCCTGGTAGAGAGAGGCGCAAGCGCATTTTGTCATATTGACAAGCACTGCACTGGGCAGGGGTCAGACACTAAATATCTGGTGGTGGGGAAGAGGCCTCACGCTCTCTACCAATGCCATTGCGAAGCAGGGGGTAGGGGATCGCCGAACTCGAAGCGAGTAAGAAATAGCTTTGAACTTACCAACAAAAGCCTTTGCTACCGGAAAGTCGAAGCTGAGCTCCTCCATTCCAGAGCTAGGAAACGATGCAAAATCGGATCCGATGTAGTCGTTGCCCACAATTGCAGGCTGGAGTCCGAGGCCTTGGGGAGTCCACTCGGGCATTGCGCCCATTTGGCCATGGTTTGACTGAGGAGATCCAATTGCCGAGGACGTTGTCGAGGGCGCCGAGGCTGTGGAGAGGCTCGATGAAGGGAGTCTCATGTCCGAAGACTCATCTGTGTACATGCTCGGCGATGCACGACTGTTGAGCATATAATTGGGCGCCTCGGCGAACAAGGAGGGTTCGACAAAACCCATTGATGAAGAAAAAGCATCTTGGCTACCGCTCTGTTGTTGGAAGCCGAAGGCGTCGGCAGGGATGCTCACGTCCATGGGGCCCGAAGTGAATATGATATTAGAATCTGTATATCGAGCAAAGTCCTCGGTATCGGACTGATGAGAGAACATGGCGAATGATGGTTCTGACAAGGCTGTCATGATGTCTGAGTATAAGAAGCGGGAGATAGAGAGTTATGTGCCGGCAAGGTGAAGTTGGGAGATGTGATGGTAACGAGAACGGGCTTGAAGCAAATATAGCTCAAGCTTGAGTTGCAGTCACCTTTATCTACGAATCGCAACACCGCAATGTCAGGTTCGGAGCTCCAAGAGAAGGGGAAAAGTGGCAGAAGCGGGGACTTTTTCTCATTGTCGAAGCAAAGAATGAGCAGGCGTAAACCGGGGAAGCTTACCTGTACTTCGCATTCCAGAAACGGAGGTTTGAAGTGAACCGACGTCTCGCAGGGTCTGAGATGTTTCTGGTGGATGTGGGTTCAGACACGGCAAAGAATCCTCTTCAAGTCGACTTCTTGGGACTTGTATCCTATCGACGACGTGTTCTTTAAATCGAGCGTTGCCGGTGTCGAAATAAACAACAATTCTCAGTTTACCAAAAAGTGTCTGAGTCGAGTTGTCTCAAAGTGTCCGTGGTGAAGGTCAAGTTGAAGACGAGGGCGATGTTAGTGCTTGGCAGGTGGGAGGAGCACTGTAAGTCGAAGTATGCAGGAACCAGTTGTTGGTCTGGTCTTTTAGTCTTGTAGAGGACGGGCAATGTTCTTTAAAGAAACACTGTCGTTGTAGAAGAGCCAGTTGAGGTTGTCGTTGTTGAATGGTGAACTCTTCCCAGACCCAGCAAGAGGGTTGGGGGCTGCCAACATAGATATAGTCAAAAGCACCACTGCACCTGCATTCGGGCCCCGTCCGCGATGGATCGGCTGTCTCCAGTTGACTGACAACTCGAGAGGAGGCTGCTGGGGAAAGCAATGTACAATACATGGGCTGGTACATACATTGGTTTGGTAGGGCAGGGCCTAGCTCTAACCTCAAGCCTCTAGGGCCTAGCAATTGAAGCCAGTCCAGGGGAGGGGGATCAGTAGACCAGGGGGGGAGGGTGAGCCCACCACCCCATCACCAGCCCAGCCAGCACAAATCCAAGCCCGGTTGACCAGACCTAAAAAAGACGAGGGTGTGTGTCGACTGCGGTACACAGCACAGCCGTGGGGAATGGTCTAAAACAAAAGGTAGAGGAAAAAACAAGTAGAGATTACCTGGAGACAGGCAGAGGCAGAGACAGAGGCACGCCAGCGGCCCAGCCGCCATGCAGCGCCAAATAGCGCCAGCCTGCCTCATAATGTAGGGATCAGGGAGAGAAGGCCGGCACATTGGATTCATTCAGTTACTCAATAGAAATGGTGCCGTAAAGTACGGTTGCTGCCGTTGTTGTAGAATACATTACAACAGTACTGGGGGCTCCAGACTCGGGATTCGAAGACAGTCTGCATCCATGTTTGGGGGCCATTGGCAGCCGTGGATTTCGGGAGGATCATAACCATTGAGGGAGGACAGAGACAATGATTGAGGCGTATCGCCTCCCGCCTTCACGGAGAGGAATCACTCCTGGAAGGAAATGGTCCGCCATGTATCACCGCTCCGACTGTAAGTCAATATCTGAAGTTGCGGCTTTGTCCTTCATCTCGAAAAGGCGGAGGTTACAGAGCAGAGTAACGTTTTGGTTAGGAAACATGGGGTGCACCGAAGACCCGACCGAGGCGTGTGCGTGGGAAACAATTTGATCTACGGCGACGTCAATAAAATATACTTAAGCTAAAAGTACTAGTACAAGAGAGCAGGCCTCCTTAATGGACAGGGTCGATATCTGGCAGCTTGGCGGGGCGATTCCAAGGGTTGTGAGAGGAATTTCTGAAGCAGGGGGTTCTGTTCAAAGTCTCAGTACTCACAACAAGTATCGACAAGGACATGCTGCACATGTGCACAGGCTCTACCGAAGGGACACCTCCGCCGTCCGCAGGGGATGACTCCATAGTAATCGTCGTTCACGTCGTCAGGGGTCTTCCAAGGCTGTCCCACGTCACAACCTCTCAGTGTCCATTTATCGGTTGACCAGTATCGTGCCGTTCTGTACTGTACCGTAGCTTCCCCTCATAGCTTTTTTGTTTGAATCGGATGTCACGGGGTTACTATTCGTGGTGCTGTAAGCCAATTGTGTTGGTAGTTTAAATCTAATAAAGGGAGCTATTGAGGGTTGCGGAAGTCTAAACTCAATGCTAGATGCAGCACAAGGCAGACCCAAACGGCAACCATCGCCAATCTTCCGTCGTTCGCGCGGTGATCCACTTCAAGCACTGAACCCTCATCCCTCCTCTTCATCATACGTAATTATCCCTATCATCATCATCCCTCCCTCCCTCTCATCATGGTGTACAGATACTGCACCCAATTACTTGCCGCTGATTGTCGATGAGTTTGATCTGACAAGGACCAGCCTGTTGGTGATGGTAAGGTTCCGGGATTTCGGTTTGATTATTTGATGTGTTATGAATCCCTTGCAATATCAAACCTCTTCGCATGATATCCCTAAGTTGGCGATCTTACATAGATGGTGAATTGCTTTTTGCTTCTCTCTTGGTCGCGGCCGTATCAATCAAAATCACGACATACGTAGTATCAGGAATTGGCCAGGTATGAGGGCCACTGGTTATTATGCCCATAAGCTCCAATATCTCAAACTCTAGGTAGGCTTCACATCACATGCGCAGCATTCCTCAGTCGCCTCGATGAACTTACACATGCAGTATTCTAATCATCTTCAGGGTAAGTTCAGTCGCACTACCCACCCGCGTCTGCGATTACCTGGGGCCGCGAGACATTGAAGCGTTTCTTAAAACGTGGTGATTGAAAGGAGGCTTTGCCTGAATGGCGCTGGTGTAAATGGTAGATATTTTTATCGATAAAGTAATGCACAACCCAAATGCAACCCCTTGATGCATCAAATAGTGCTGCCTCTCGTGCTCTTCCTATACTAACACTGGGCTGTGCCCTGACACCGAATAATGCTACTGCACAAGATGAGTTACTGGGACCAATCATGTCTTTCGGTTGTCAGATGTCTCAATCGGCCCCGAGGCCTTGGGGCGCAGTCCGGCCTCGCCCGTCTTCCCAAATCTGGGACGCTGGGACGCTTTCTCCCCTGATCCCTCCCTTTTCCCCTGCCTCTGCCTCAAAACGTTTTCTGGCCTGGTCGCTGCGCCCTTTGCGGTTGGCTCCATCGCACGTTGCATCTCCCGGGGAAGGCGTCCCATGTCATGTTGGCCCAAGCATCCGTTGCTGTACATCAGGACATTCAAGCATATCTTACTTGGCTATTCCCAATATGGTCATTCGTGTCTGAACGTCTTTGCTGGCCCGGAAGATCATTGATGTCAACAATTAATTACCCGTTCAAGAATGCATGTCAACGACCCTCGCCTAACCGCGTGGTTCCCAGATCTCCGTTATGACAAACTGTTACTAGCAGGTTTCATCCTGAGCCTAAGGAATTAATCGTCTCCATAATACGCAGTATCTCCATTTCACCGTTCGAAACGACACCAGAAGCCTTGCGGAACAAAACCGTCCGCCACCAACACTCTTAGCACTAAGTTGACATTAGATGTCAACTCCACATGGCGTCGACTCAACATGGCGCGCAATGAGACAGGCATCGGAATGTCTACATGGAGTCGACTGGACACAAACAAAAGCTTAGGAAATCATGGCGGAATCTAAATTCTTAGTAGACAAACTTCTAATTCGATCAATTGTTCTAGGTGGGGCCGGACAGAGTCAAGCCTCCACGAGGGAAATGATCAAAGGAAATACTCAAGCATATTGTTAATTAGACTTGCATTTCCGGTGCGCCATGTTCTCTCTGGTCCGTCTGACAATACTGCCTCATGTTATATTCTAATATCTTGATGTAACGTGGTTGCTGGCTAAGCCAGATGGCGTTCTCATACTCGTATGTGTCTTTATTGGTCAGTCAAGTACGAAAAAAGTGTTGCGATAATGAACGCTGGCTGTGTCTTGGTGCCATATGCATCCGATAGACTAGGGAATTCTTGAGGAGGCACCCATCATTTGTAGGGCTTAGCAAGCCTTACCTTGTCTCAAATATCCTTACCGATAGCAGGAATCGTGTGCCTCAAGTATCGGCATTTATGTTTCTTAGACGGCCATTCTTACACGCAAACTCTATGACCCAGAGGAGAATGTAGTCCCTCGTGGCGCCGGGGCTTCGACCGTTTAGGGTCTGAATTCTCCCCTTCATCCGAACGCCATGTCCGGGCGACGTGAAACGGTAAAAGACGCCCTATAGAAGGCTGGTTCTCAAGCTTTGTTTCCTCCGAGGTCCCTCCCACCGCATGTTGTGCAGAGTTCCTGCGTTTGGCGGCGGCAGATGGTTCAAGTCAGTTCTCAGAGACGCAACCGGGTTAGTGCTAAAAGAGCTGCTAAGCCATCATCGACGTATATGCACTTCTCATTGGATGTTGTGTATCAATGGCCCCCTTGACAAGAGCTTGTCATGGTGGGTGGGGGTTAAAAAAAGAAGCGGGATGGCTGTGCAACGCATCCTCTACTACAAATTTTAACGCGATTAAACTGCATCATGAACAGGTCCAGAATGTGCTGTATAAGTCAAAGAATAATGGTCATATGGTTTCTTATTCTGATGATGGACTTGCATATGTGAGCCCCTTTCAAGTTCAGGCGAGGCATACCCTCAACACAGCAAAGATTTCGCTTGGTAACTACTAAGGTACTTCGGATCGGTACGCCGCGATTTGCTGACACACCAGGTTACCAGCATCAATTGATTCAGATCAAATTTCGGTGAATACTGTATTATTGCCTAGTGGTTTAATGCTCGGCAACGTCATGACCAGGGCCTGCTCGAAACCGAGATACACGAGACATTGGGCACGACATATGGATGAGCATTTGACCTACTCAACTAGGCAACTCTTTCTCCATGATAAATCACTAGCCTACTAAGAAAGCTGTGATCCCGATCCCACACCTGACTGGGAAATTTGAGGAAGGTATCATACCGTCTCATGGATACCAGCATGCCAGATCTACTACGTAGGTAGGTAGTGTCAACAAAAGCATTAAGATGAAGGGACTTACTTGCTGACTACAAACAATTCATCGAAATGACTACCCTCCAGAGTAACACGCACACCTTGTCATCCTTCCCGTGTACATAACTCTGGCACTAGCTCATCGTCAACCCTTGTTTGATGTGGCACGGGTTGATCCAGTATCCTGGGACGACTATAGATGCATAACAGAGATGATATTGACAAGACAAATACGGAGTAAAGAAAAAGAAAAAAAGAGAGAGGGAACCCCTTCACCGCCACACCTCTAGGAAAAGAAACAAAACCTAGCATCGGGCATGATTCACAGAAGGGTCCCATGTCTCGTTGGTTGGTACGTATCGGAGAGGTGGAAGATGTCGAGAGATATCGACAGGGTTCAGAAGTGGATCACGAAAAGAAAGCATGGAAATCCGATGCAGCGGGTCCCTCAAGTCCCCTTATCGCATTCCTCTCTGATTCTGTCCTGCCCGCTCCACAGCCAAGCAATGGCCAATGTCAATGTGCATCTTGATATTAGTGCTTTCCACGTATCATTTCTTTTTGCTTTGTTTGTCTTGATGCATTTCGATGAGCTCCCTTTTTCGATCTCCTGAAGATGAATTGATTCCCACCGACCGGTTCAGTGGCTGACTGAGCAATCACCCTTGGGGTCAGCCTGCATCGGCCACGGCCGAGTTACCTCGATGGCTTTATTCCAGCAATCTGGCACTCCAAGCATCATGCAGGCGAGGGGTTCCCGGATGAGACCCTGCTGGGGAAGCTTTCACCACTGCAGAAACCGAACCAATGATCTTGTCTACCCATTGGATGTTTACAGTATCGGTCATGCACAGCACAGCTTTATGTAGATGCACGGACCTTGTACTGCCCGGCACCTTACATTAAATGGTTTGAATGCAAATGCACACAGCCATCACGACGTGGCACTAGGGTACCGCACCGGTATTGAATATTCAGCCCTATCGAGTCTCTGCCCTGACATGACAATGTTGCTAACCGTACCTTCTTCTCTTCTGATCTTGATGACCGGAGCCAAGCCTGTCATTCTCAACATCTTGTGGACAGACCGCCTCCAGCAAGCAGGCGCGTCGCTGACGGTGAGGCGATATACGAGAGTAACCATCCATCGGAGGATGCATGAGTTGCACAGGAGTAAGACGGCAAAAACATGAAATGCCATGACAACCTCCTCCCTGTGGTGATTTGACAGTTGGTCGCAGCCAGCCACAAATTAACCGTTTCAACATTGCTCTGTTTGCAGATGAGGACCCTGAACCTAATCTTCCCTCCCGTTTTACGACCATGCATCGGGCGGCCGCTCCATCGCTCCACGGATTGCTATCTCAGATTAGCCGCGTGGCTACGGTAGTCAGAGTCGTGCCCGTTGATTGCACTGTTGCAGTGTTTCATGGGTTGAACAGACTACAGTACGGACATACAACCACTCTCATCGTTGGATAGGCGCGAATTCCGCTATGAGCGGCTTTCCGCAGTCTTCATTTGCTTACGTAGCCGACACTCGCTTTTTGAACGGCCAATCCCAAAGCACCCCTAAAGCGGCTATTCCCGTTCAGTCAGAGCGACTCACACCTCCTAACCCTTGCTTGAAGGCTTGAAGGCTTGTGCTGCAGGTGGAGAAGACCCTGGGCAGAACTCATCAGACAGAAAGCAGAGGTCCGCCTTGGCGTTGACCACGCATTCTAAGAGGGTTAGCCACATCTTATTGTCTTGATGCTTCACCCTAGCAATACCACCTCCGTTTCATGACGAGGTCATCACTCAGTCAGTACCCTGTGGTTCTGGGCCGCCTGAGACCACAGCTTCCGTTCTGAACGGTACGAGTGGCGCCATTTGAAATGCCGGCAGTTGAGAAAGGAGAAAATTGTTGCTTACTTACATAGTAGACCAGCAGTCCATTACAGCTATCCGTATAACTTTCTATACCGGACAGCGAGGACACCACCGTACCGAGCCGTTAAGACCAACGCCCAGCATGAAGTACTGCTGGGAGCCCAGCCATTCCCAATGCGTTTCCAATATCATGAGGCCAATGGCACTCAGTTTTAAAGAACTGAAACTGTATCAAAAGCATGCAATGCAGAAACACAGCCTTCACCATAGTCATGATAGAGTTACTCTGGCTTCATATCCACATCCATTGGATGGATGGCGGGAGCGACACCTAGGTATCCATTCCTAGTGGGGTGTGTTCCTCGATGACGGGAAGCCCCGCTGGCAACCCGACAGGAGGGTGTGGCTGATGATTACAATGAGTGATGACGCTAATAATAAATGGTCGCAGCACTAAAAGCCGAACCCCCTTCAATTTCTGGGATCAGGCTGGCGCGTAGGGCTGAGCACAGGCACCCAATGACCCGAGGGTCTAAGGTACGTACCCGATGTGATCTCAATTCTCCTTAGACTTGTAGGGTAGGGCTCAAACCTTCAGTGGGTGATTCACCCAAACCCCTGTAGCCTCGAGACTCAGACCGACGGCCAGGCCAAGCGTCTCTCCGTTCTGCCTGGCCTGCCACAGATACCACCCTCTTATAGGTGCCCAGATTGGTAACGAGCGCGAGTGCATCTGCAGCCTTTTCTAGCAAGTTACAATATCTCTGAATGGTTCTGTCGTGTCTCTCGAAACCATGGGCATTGGACATAGTCGTATCACCGTCATCACCGCTACTACTATGTACATATGCGTTGCTAAGGCTAGGACCCAATGACAGGGCCACTTGTTACCACCCACCTTGATGTTGATGATGGTTTGAGAGTTGTCGGTTCATCAATCATAACTCGTCGTTGGCGATCCTCTTGCGGTGCAGACTTATGCTGACTATCAGGATCGGACATACCGTGCCCCTCGAGCTCTCTCTTCTGCACTATCAGTCCGCATTTCTCAGCTGCAACAGAAACGGGTTTTCTTCCCAAACAAGGGCCATGTGTCAGACGCATCATCAGAGTACCATAATAAAAACGCAAAGGGAACGCTTGTGATGTCAAACAAAAGCAAAATATGTTGATACAACGTGGATATACGGGTACATCACGAGTGTCAAGGCCTCGTCACTATGTGCATGGGCTCCAGCTCACATTCCAGCGGTCGGCCGCCCCAAGCAATTTGTCTCTTGGGCTCAGAGTTTCTGACCGTTTACCTTGTCCCTTTGAGAATCTCTGATTGGTTGATGTAATCCTGGTAAGTCGATAAAGTTGCCAAGCTCTCTCGGCTTCACCGATGCGAATAATCCACCAAATCTGACTCTGACTGTCCCGCCGCCGCCGCCATTTCCGTGGCCTACGCTCCGCTGTGTCCTCTTTTGGGGACTGGGTTTATAACCGGGTCCTCCATTCGGAATTGAGGGTTAAGTCTCTGCACCTGATTGCTTGCATCACCCCAAACATGATCCTGGCCTCAAGTCTGGCCCCCACTGTAACCGAATTATCAGCAACACCCTCAATTCTCAAAGATCTTTGGCCATGGCTTGTTTGGTATTTCGGGAGTTTTGGTTGGAAACCCACCTATCCCGCTACAGAATCTGTGAATGAACCTTTGAAGATATTCAATGTGCCTACACGAGTGACCCAGTTCGAACCTACAGATCACCATCCTACCTCCTACGCAGTATCTGGTGTTAGCCGCAGTGTTGATCATTTCCTCCATCTCCGTCATCATCGATCTGTCGTATTGCTCGCGTTTGGAAAGTTGAGTCTGGGCATCACCTCAATCCTGGTTCTTCTCTAATCCATCTTTCAGGAGGCTCGTCGCGCAATAAGTTTAGATTTACGAAGTACTGTATTTGGTCTCATACCTGTTCTATTGTACGCAAGGAGCGACAATGTTGCACAAACGTCTAGACAATAGGATCTTGCCGAGGCATTGACGCTGATCAATGCTTGTCCTCGGGGACACCAAACTGTCCGAGAGCTGTCAAACTGAAAAAGATAGCCATAGCTTTTCGGTCGACAAGGCTGCCGTTGTGCCGTCACAGACTAAGTGACAGAAATCAAGGACAGGCTCTGTCGATCACCCACAATCACCGTACGTATACCGGATCGACCCAGCGTTTGATGAGCCACGCTCCACGGTATCACATACATCTCCACATTCACCGTCGGATCATATCATATCATGGAAAGGCATCTTGGGCTCATCATTATCCGATGATCGATCCTCAAGAGCCACTGGAGGTACCACCGCAATACATCCGTAGTTAGTCGTCACTGAAGCTGTTAGTCTGTCATTGTTTCCTGGCGCTCCAATCCTGTCCTACACCTCATCTCCCAACAGAATATTCCCCATTGAAGGAGGGATGGGCGATGGGAGCCCCCACCACCATTCAGCGAGGAAATCATTTTCAGAGAGCGCGAACGAGCGTCCTCAAGACAATGAATGACAACGCAAACAAACTCCACCGTTTTGCATGGTCTGTGTGGAGGTCTAGTGTCCGTTGCGCTGAAACACTCAGAGACACCAGTTGAGCTTGAAGCGCTTAAACTTCTTGTCCCTCGCTGGTAGACTAGCAGTGGTCCAGGCATTATTCGCTCCAAGGGACAGCCTTGTAAAAGCGAGGACGCGGTGGCAGTTTGGTTCCTAACTTCCAACTATGGTAGCCATACGCGAGCGCCACCAGTCTAATATACCAACTAAAGCAATACTAACGACCGGTAAATAACGCGATCGTGGCCTAGAACAAGGAGAAAGAGGAAGGAACAACGGCTGTTTCTGACATGTACCGTACCTATGTAAGTACATTGATATTTACTCACGCTGAGCCGCCGTTGTCGCCAAGTCCTGAACCCAGATTCAATAGAGACACTGCTTCCCCATGGTGGTGGTGTTCATATCATCGGAATATTGAATTAATGCAGGTGGATGTCGATGTCACTCTTCCCTAATCATTGTTCACACTCCAGAGTTAAGGACGGCACTTGTTACCAGCGGTCTGGACGCCATTCAGCCACATCCAGACTGTCGGACTGAGTTATTGAAGCTAAACAAGCTCTTGACGGCAACTGGCGACTCGAATGACCCAGCTACCTGGTTAGATAGAAGAGGCTACTGTGCGAGGCCATGAATTTCTCATTGCTGTTCCACAACATATGGTATTGAATCCAGCAACATGTAAGTAGATTCAAGGCCTTGATTCAGGTTGAGTAGTCGTCAAAGCGCTATTAATATCACGCACATCTTATAGACACCACGAGACTTGCAGCTTTGATCCCTGTCCATAGTACAGACTGTTAAGACGCTGGACCCAGTGCGCGAGGCAATGGCTGGATACTGAGAACTCAATCTCAATGCGATGCACAAACTATTTGACGATTGCAGATTCCCGGTGTAATGCGGGAACATGAAAATCCTGGTGCTGGGAAGTTCCCTGTGGCTTGTGAGCATTGACTGGTTTCGCAGACTGGAAAGTTCATCAGGCGTGTGGATCGATAAAGCCAATATTCTCGTGGTTTCACATCGTCACATCGGTACATAGATAAAAGGCAAAAGTAGTTGTGAACCTAGTTGAATAAGTGACCCGACACAATGGATTGATGCGCGCCTTGCCGCTTCTGAGCCGCCCCCTGTCCAGATTGGACAGGACAAGGCTTGAGATGCCTTCACCCTCGCCCTCGCCCCTTGAGGATCTTGGCCACGTGTGGGAGTCATGATTGAAACTGACAGGGGAGAAGGGGAGGGGAAAAGAAACAAAGAGGCTCGTTAAACCCTGCTCTGCCCTGGCTCTGGGCCTGTCGTGTCGTGTTGAGTCCCGACGCCGACGCTTTTCGGGGGGAAAATCAGTGTCTCCATCGACGGATACATCAACAATTTTGTCCGACAAAATTCGATCATAATGTTACGCTGATCCTGGAGCTTGTCATGGCTGGACCTGGAAAACAAGAGACAGGCCAATATGTATGCGTGTGACTACCTCGGACTGTCATGCATCCGAGATTATTGCTGCAGGTCGACATTCTAATTCTATGTTTGGCTCAGCGTACAGTACTCCATACCATACAAGTTTATCCTAGCCCTTCCTGCAATGCTACCCTTCATTTTCTCCCCGGTCGAATCGTATGCCTTGCTCCCAGACTCGTGGGTGTTCCGGTTGCCTTTTTTGCTTGCCAGATCACCAAATTCGCCTTGTGCTACCCCAAGGTAGTCGTCGTCTTCTCAAAGGAAGGTGTGGATGCTGGATCCAGAGCGATCCTGGCGTTTAAGCGGCCCAAAAGCAATCAGCGATTGCAGTTGCGCTGGATGACTGATTGATAGTTGTCATTGCCATTGACAACAATCTACCGAGTACTGTACTGTAGTGATAGGGTCAATGTGAACCCCACGGCTAGGCTTTCTCACCAGAAGGCAAGTCTGCCTATCCACATGTACGAACTACGAACACAGATCCAATATGACGCAAGGGGAGCTTGGTTCTTGTTATGATAGGCATGGGGAAAGCTCCTTCGGGACGTTGTACTGAGAAAATGGGGAACGGCTCAGTTCCGTCTATTTGCCCTGCTAGATAGTATGTAAATACTACGCTGGATCATTGGATTTCCGCACTAGATCGACATAGGATATGGAGACTCGCTTTCTACTTTATTATAGTACACCCAACATGGAGTTGACGGAGAGTCTAGCTAGGGATGCTCGCTTGTATGAATGAGACGAGTATCCATCGTGAGTACTACTAAATAAACTAACATAGCATGCAGGGCGAGTTTGGACAGCGTCTAGGATCTTGCCGGGGGCTATTGAAGTCTGATTGAGCTCAGAAATCACCTTATCTTAGCCATTCATATCACTCTGACGTGGCGAGTAGCGAATAGTTACTTACAGTACTGTACTGTACTGTATTCACTAGACGCTGTTGACAAGTCCAAGCCCAGACTCGATAATGTCTCAAATGCCCACGCCTGGGGGAACGGCCCCCGGTCAATAACCTTTTGGCCACGGGAAGCTCCTTTGGACCTTTGGTTTTTAGTTTGTTTGATATCCTTTGACGAACCATCATCAAGCAGTAGCATATCAGTAAACCGTGGCGTGGCCAAATTAGGTCTTGGGTGGCCTCGACTGCCCAAAGTCAATGCCGCTCGACTACCCGTACCCGTAGACTTCGCCCACAACATACCCCTCTGCGTTACAACCCCCTGTCCTGGTACATCCTGTACTGTTGTAGGCCCTGGCTCCCAAGCAGAAGCCAATTTTTAGGGGCGGGTTGCGACCCTTGCTTTGGCGCGTGACAGCGGACTTGGGACTTGGCTTTGGGCAGGCTCGCCTAAACGCGGAATAACTCCCGCCTTTCAACCTCGTCTCGCGAAAACGGACGGGGGCCGGCCGCTGGACAAAGCAGACTAGGCCAGATACTAGGCACCGTTTGGACTTGAAACAATGGACAGCAAGAGGCTGCGGAGTTTTAAGTCGCGTAAACGGCTGTTTTTGGATTATGGTGGAGGTTGAGGCTCTGTCCACCCCAAGATGTCGAGTACTGGTGATTCTCCGGGTTTGAAGTGATTATCAATAGGATAACATATGATCGAGAGATAATTCTATTGCCAGCAATTCGGTGTTCGGGAGCACATCTGGTATTACGTGACCAGCAGTGTCGAAATCTCTAGGTTATCTAGGTAGGTCAAAGGGCAATCAATCCTGGTAACCATGTGCCAAGATTTGTTCTGGTTCTGGTATGATTTAGGGTAAGCTTAGTATGCAGGTATACAACGACCATTTACACATTCGCAACTTCACTTCTCCAACCCCAACCCCCTATTGCATTCTCTTCGAGCTTTGTCATTCCATATGCCTCGCATATGTTGATCACGACAGCTCTCACAGCTCTCACTTCATCTACACTGGCTCCTCCGTTGAGTGCACCCCGCAAGTGTCCCTTTAGTTGAGGGTTCACCTTAAAGTTTGGCATCAGCATTGTACATAGCCTAAGTGCGGCCCAGTGGCTGTAAAGAGAAAAAGTTACTTACATCCTGTGGAATGAGACTGGCGATGAGTACGAATGAAGTTTCAGCCGGTGTAAGCACATCCGTGTTGCTGAGAACATATCCGTATGTCAACCTCCCCAGTAAGCCCAAGTCTGGTGCGCCCGATCGGTCCATTTGACCCATTACACGTCTGGAAATCTTGCCATATATGGCTTCAAATAATGTTCGACCTCGCTCGAGTACCTGGGTTGGTGAAGTGTCGTATATATCCTTGTGTCTGGGGGATGCTGAACTCGTCCCTGGTTCATCGAGGAGGTCTTCCGGTGTTGCGGACTTTAAGGACAACAGAGCATTGATTGACTACCAGACTTGTTAGTCTCGGGTTGTCGACCCTGGTTTCCTGGGGATTGCGGACCTTGGGCATGCCTGAGACGGCAGAAGCTTTCACAAGAGCTTCTCTCAGTCGTCTGGCGATGTGCAATTGTTCGTCCCGACCTGGCACGGCCTCTCCAGATCTATCTGGGCATATGTCCAGGGCATTTTTCAAGACCTTTGGCAGCTCGTCTGGTCTGTTGAGTGCTGACAAGGTTGTGGCTGTGATAAAGTACCACGTATTTCGTGGTAGATTTGGCTGTTTGCGTATCGTCTCAAGCAATGCCGACGTAAGAATAGGTGTCACTGCTGCCATGTCTCCACGAATGAACTACGCAAGTGCGGTAGAAGCCGATGTGAAATTATGGTCACACCCAGTGAAGCATTTCTCGGCGTTCGGTTGAGTATAGTGATATTTATATTCTCTCAATCTCACTAAGCTGATCCATTATTCAACTTTAGGGTAGCTACATTTTGAGCAGCCTCAGTGGTGGTTTCTCAGTTATCGATTGACAAACGGGGAAATATCGGCACCTCACGTCAGAGCAGCATCACGTGCAACAGCCGGCCCCTGCGTCATCGGTCGTGTGTTGCTCTGCTTAACGTGGCATCAAATGGTGGTTCTTTGTTGCATTCGTTGATACAGTAATTACAACACATCCACCAAAAGCACTACAATTTCAACAAACATGGGCATGCACGAGTGATTTGTTGCCTTTGTGATTTTTAATAAGTAAATATTCGTTCAACATCAAACTCCCATGCCCAAGATGCGACTTGGCTGGTATGCTGGGGTAAGTATTGCTTTGGTGGGAGAGCTTGGGGAAGCTTTATGGAGCTATGGCTGATCACTCTGAACCAATGCTGACGGGTTGCTTCATAGGCCTCGACGGCCCTCGCGGGCTCCGTTGTGCTCTCAGCCTTCTACCAGCGGGCCAATTTCTACTCGGCAATGGTATATCTCGCTCAGAGCAACTTTTGTTTGTTGGTATGTAATCCCGCGCGATCCCGCACACTGGAGCCTCCTCCTGCTTGAATGTTGAACTCATAATGTTCAGGTCTTGGTCAACTTTTCGCTGCTTGTCTACAGTAGTTTAGTTTACGGCCTTACACGACTGTTCTTTGGCCCTCTTCGCGCCGTCGAAGTCGAGCAACTCACCGAGCGTGCCTGGTTTGCCATCACAGAAACATGTTTGGCAATGACCATCTTTCGCGAAGAGATAGGGGCTTGGTTCCTTGTCATGTTTGCCGCCTTAGTGACAGGAAAGGTTTGGGGATGGATCGGTGATGGACGAGTTGAGGTCCTCGAGCAACAACCGCCTGCGAACCCCCGCTTGTTCCATCTGCGACTCAGCGTGTCGCTCACACTGAGCTTCATCTACGATATATATATCCTCCGATATACGATCAATACCGTTATCCAACAGGCACGACCCAATATGATGGTCATGTTCCTCTTCGAATTTGCAGTACTGGCCACAAGCTCATGGCGGACGGCAGCGCGGTATGCGCTGTCGTTGACGGAGCAGAATATCCAGGAAGCGCAGAAGCGAAAGCGACTGGCCGAAAGGAGACAAGAGGTCAGACAGGAGCGGGAGGCTATTATTCGACGACGTGAAATAGCTGCCGCTGCTGGCGAAGAAGTTTCCGATGAGCCACTGCCAAATGAGGATGACATTGATGAGATGGACATCGAAGTACCAGGTTGGTCTGCCAAGGGAGAGTTTGTCCTCTGGCTTGATCTCGTCACAGGTACGTTGCACACTTAACGATTTGGAGAGTCGACACCGCTGACATTGTTAGATCTTGTTAAACTTGGCATCTATATCGTATTCTTCTTTATGCTTTTAGCTTTTTACGGGCTGCCGATTCACATCATGAGAGATCTTTTCATGACAGCGCGAGACTTTATTAAGCGACTAGGTGCTCTATTGCGATACCGAAAAGCTATCCAGGAGATGAATCGCTATCCCGATGCAACCCAGGAAGAGCTTACAAGAGAGGATACCTGCATCATCTGCCGCGAAGAAATGCGACCATGGGACCCGGAAAACAACCCGGGCGCAATGGACCGAATTCGTCCCAAGAAACTTCCCTGTGGGCATATCTTGCATCTCGGCTGCCTAAAGAGCTGGCTTGAGCGACAGCAGGTTTGCCCTACTTGCCGAAGCCCTGTTACACTTGGCGAGAACGCTCGTGCTGGTCAAAACCGGGCTGCCGGTCTTCGAATAGAGATTGGAGGCAGGCGTCCTGCTGATCAGCAACCGCAAGCAAACCCTGGAGATGCTCCCGTTCAAGGGCAACAGAACGGAGGGGCTCAACCTGAACAACGACCAGCTGGGCCACGTATTTTTAATATCGGACCCCTTCGAGTCGGATTCGGCGCCAATGGACAGCAAATGAGAGAGCTTGCACAGCAATTTGGCATGCAACCGGCTGCTCCCAATCCTCAAGGGCTAGCACCTCCGACACCGGGCGCTGGTACCCCTACTGTTGCCGGCCAGACTGCCACAGCAACTTCTTTGCCCACTGGAGATAACTTACAGAACGTCGGAAACCTGATAAGCCAGATAGACCAGCTGATACAGCGTGAGATGCAATCGCTGCAGCTTGCTCATCAAGAGCTACAAACCATTCATCTTCTACAAGCAGAGCTACACCGTCTCCGACAGAGACAGCAACACCCGGAACAACTACCAAACATGCAGACACAAGCGATACCGCCTACTGTTCTACCTCTCACCCAGCCTCTTATCCCCCCACAGTTCTCCATGACCCCCCAGATGACTATGCCTCCCGGTTTCCCTCAATTCCCCGGCATTCCTCCGCGACAGCCAAGCCCCCTTATGGCTCGCCATGGTGCCCCGCTCAACGCTGTACCTATCCCCGCCGGAAGTGCCGAACTTCCAGAAGGAGTTGTTATCCCACCTGGCTGGTCTTTATTACCCCTTCAGAGACTGGATGGTGGCCAGACCTCAACGCAACCTTCACCACTGGTTGGCCCTCCGGCGACAGTCGCAGACAGCATTAATGTGGCTCATCCAGCATCTACTACCACCGCTAGGCAGCCATCGCCAATTGCCAGCAGAAGTCATGACGGTCAAACCGCTGAGAATACTTCTACTCCCGCTGAGCAGCGACACTCTCAACTTACACCCCAATTCACACGCGCCGTCGAACCACCCCAGGTTGTTGCGCCCAGTCCTCGTATGCCCAATTGGGGCGGGTCGGCTCAACTTTTTGGTAACGGATCGCGCTTGGACCATACCGACTCTGTAACCCAGAACGAGCCCCAGGCTGAAGGAAGTACAAGCCAAACTGCTCCTGTTGAGGCTGCATCCCAGCCGAGCCCACCAACTGAACATACGCCACAAGGCACTCCGCCACCCAACAGTGACGAAGATGAAGCACCTGAGATTGATTCAAAGAACAAGGGCAAGGCGAGAGCCATGACCGTTGAAGACGTAGAGGATGAAGAGAACGTCAAGGACACAACCAAGGAGGATTAGGCTTACGTCTGATGGTCATTCATACGCCCACTTATAGTGGCTTGGTAAAGAGCAAGACTGCATTTGTTTTTATCGGATGATAGCGGCATGGAGTTTACAGGAGTTCTGTACTATTCGTTGGTCTCGACAAAACAGAAGAGAATTGCAACCGAAATATAAATTTGCTGAGGCAACTATTGTACATCTAAACACTTGACGTGCAAGCTATTCAAAGCATTCTGTAACTAAACAAGTTTCCATGACCCAGGAACACCGTTCCATGATGAATGAGACCAGTCAAGGCACGCTGATGAATGGGTGCAGAGCAATAGTGAATCGAAAGCCAAGTGACAAAAAACACGCGAGAACGAAACACGAACGCAAGAAGATATGCAAGGATGCGGGAGACAAAAGAGCAGATGAGTGAATCCAAAGACGATTCAGGGGGGATAATTCTCCTACTCTTTGATGACACTTATAAAGGCGCTGCCATAGTGTCCATATTCGAACAAAAATACACCCTCCCTCCTCCTCCCCCTCCTGCCATCAATGGGACTTCTCGAAGCTTGTTGACAATGTTGCGCAAGGGAACCAAAAAAAAAAACAATGACAAAGAAAAGTAAACCTGTGTCCATGTCACGGATACCCAAGAGCCCTTCGTCATACCTGTATCTATTACCATGTCCGTTCATAGCCATGAAACGGTAACGCATTAATCATTCCTTCTTGACCCTTCCACCTCGTTTGACATAGTGGGTAGCGATAAAAGATCCGATGTCTTTACCCGTCCTGGAGAGGCAACTGATGCACGGATGATCTCCTATGAGTTGAGAGCATCCAGCTCATTCTCATTCGGTGGCAGCGGCGTTTCGTGCAGCGGTATATCTTCGTCCTTTTCCCAGGCAGCGCCAGGCCCAGTATAGCTTGGCTCGGGAATTGTTGAAGATTGCGAAGTTGACTCAGGGTCGAGACGGCCACTGCTCATGTCGCGCAAAATGCCTGCCGACCTTTCGCCTTTTACCGGCTGTGGGCTGAGCACGCCTGCGGCGGACTGCGCAACATAAGTAGGTGATTTTGCATCACCCGAGCCAAAAGGCAAGGGGCGTGTTGGAATCTCTCGACTCGTTCCTCCTTCTCGTCCCTCGTCTCCATCCCCACCGAGTTTCTTGAGCAACGCATCCGATTGCTGCTTAGCCAGCTTCTGGAGCTGTGCTAGCGGATCCTGGTGATGTAGCACCAAGTCAGTCACCTCACATAGGCAGTCTGAAGGTCTCCAACGTCTCCCGTGCACACATACCCAGTCAGACTGCGTAGGTACGCCTTCGGCCTCAGGAAGTTTCCTTGCCGCCTCGTCCTCGTATTCTGCGTCGTCTCCAGCCCAGAACGAGTGCCGGTGAATCGGAGCCGGTGTGACTGGCAAACTGGGGCGCTCTACAGCACTGGGGAAATCGGTGAGCCTCAGGCCACGGTGCTTGAAATGGCTGCGATCGTCCTTCCATGCAGCAGTTGAAGGGCCTTTCACTCGCCCCACCGAAGAGGTCGAACTCTTACCACGTCGATGACCACCATGCAAACGATCAACGTACCGCTCGATCTCAGGGACTTCATCCCACGCATTTGTGCGTGTGTATGATGTCCATGGATCCGATGGAGTAACCTGGACTATCGGAGTAGATGTAGTCGACTCATTTTTCTCTCCAGATCCGGATACCGTCAAGTCCGAGGGTTCTGTGAGGCCTTCAGTTTTCACTGAAAGTTGCGTTGTCGACTCTGCACTGAGGTTTGAACCAGACTCTTCGGGTGTAGGTTCGGGCCCAGGCGCTGGCGGTTCGGGCTCCCCAGCGAACGTTCTCGTCGGGCGAGGTCGGTTACGTTCCCAAGGAAAGATTTCTGGAGCTGGCTTTGATCGAGGAGCTGGTTTCTCTTTTGGCACTTCATACCACATGTTCTTTGGGGGACTCGGGTATCGTTCAGGCGGGACGAACGGTGCCGTATCACGAGACATTTCGTAATGAGTGGAAGGGAAGTTCATTGCTTCAGGCTTCGAATCCGCAGGAGGGGGGTGTCTTGCAAAGTCAGCATCTCTTTTTCAAAGAAGTACCCTATTTTTCAACGATGATGAACCTACCTCTGAGCATCCCAATCATGCATCGTAATTGGGGGTGGCTCGTTCTTTGGTTCTTCGTGATGGTGGTGCTGCGGAGCTTCTTGATGAGGGTGATGATGCTGCTCCTGTTGGTATCCAGGAGCTGAGACATTTTGGTCGCCAGGGGGAGCAAAATGATGATCATGATGAGCCGAACCAGATTCTGAGGGTCCATCATGAGACATCTCGACATGATGCGATTCTGCATGATGTCCCAATTCACCTGAATGATGCTCAGATCCTGGACCTTGATCGCCCTGAGGAGCGTGATGTCCATGATCGTGTGCTGGATGCTGGGTGCCTTCCTTGGAACTCGAGTTATGATCATGGTGGTGTTCGCCAGTAGAAGACTGCGCATTGGCTGGCCGAGGCTGCCATTCTCCCTTTGTAAAATACTGAACATACTCAGAAGTAGAAGAGGCATTACCAGGAGAAGATTCCTACAAAGTTCAAGTCAGGTAAACATATATTTGTGTACGAAATACTTGAACCTACCTGAAGTCTGTAATGCCTATCGTAGACTGCCCACCACCGTCCTATCATTTCATTAAATGGGTCATTGCCGGAAGGTGCATCTCGACCAGTGAACCACGGCTTATTAGATCCAATGAAATGGACCATATTGATACTGGACTGGAAGTGTCGATATGCCGGAACGTACTGGTAGTGGGCCGATGGCGTGACGTTATAAGTGAAGCTCAGACGATGATACTGTTGACCAAAATGCATGTTGATGAGACCTTGATCAGCGCCGTCAAACGAAATTCCCCTCTCGGCCATGGCAATCATAGCATAGAAATCGCCCATATTAGGCTCCAACACCATGACACCTGTGTTGAAAAGATCTGGCCAGCCGATGTCGGGGGCAGCAGCAAAGGGATGAGGCGTGTCGAAGAGCTCTTCAGGAGCTCGGTATGCGACCACATCAGCGTCAATGTAGACAATCTTGGAAAACTGTGTGAGCTTCCAGAGATTGATCTTGGTGAAGGCCGAATGTAGGTCGCCACGGTTCATTAGGTACAGATTGGCTGGATGGTCATTGCGAATGCGCGGCACAGGGAATATGTAGTCGTAGACCCTCTAGAGGAGTTATGGATTAGCATTGACGGATCCAAAGGTGCCCAACCACTCTACAGAGCTTACCTTCAGCTGCGTAATGGAGTCGGAAGATACAGAATCGAGTGTGACCAACACTGCCAACTTGCGATGGGCTCCAGTATCGCGAAGAGAGTGAGCGAGAACGAGTGCGCCTAGGGAGGAATTAGCCGAGGTCTGGTGCAGCACCAAAGTCAATTGACGAACCAGGAAGATAGGAATCGCTCAGAAGAAGCTTTTCGGTTATTAGCAAGACTATCTCAGAGAGGCCAGAGACAGAGAGCTTGTAGAAGACGAACCGTAGCATAAACATGCTCTCCAGCAACTTGAGCGGCCATTGCGGCGTAGAACAGGAGTAGTTGACCACCTGTAAGACCAACCTCGGCGCAGATTGTCCAGGTCAGCTACAACAGGTTGGAGAGGCTGGTCAGCAACCCATGGATAGGAGTTTTGAGAAAAGAAGTCGTGAAGCTGCGATTCGAAGAAGCGCGTCGAGGCGAGGCGAGGGGTCCAAGTCAACAAGAAGGAAGAGCAATCGCAAGCTGGCTTGGATCTAGCAAGGATGCTGTGCGTTAGTGCAGGATAGGTACGCGAGGTAGTCTATCCGAGGTGTATTCTGTTTTTGAAACAATACAAGAATCCTAAGCTGTGCATCCCATTCTCTTGTACGGAGGCAAAAGAGGAGGCGAGAGTTGGGAGGAGGGGAAGGGAGAGGAGACGAGAGGAGAGAAGAGAAGAGCCAGGCGTGACGTGAGGATGGCAGCAAGTGCAGGCCTGGGGGAGGTAAGGTAGATCCAATGTGATGATCCGATGATGGCCCCGGACGCTTTGGAGGGGGAACTTACCAACCCATGGAAAGTACCTGGACCAGAGTAGCTCATGTGGGTCACCTACGAGGCACTATCAACGGGCACGGATGAACGAAACAGCTCCCTGTAAAGCTTCCCTTCATGTTAGTAGGTACAGTACGGTAGGTAGTGGATCACCCGAGATGGCCAGTTACCTCACTCAAGTCGTCAAGAGGTAGAAAAAAACCTCGTCTTCTCGCTGATACTACACCTGAGCCCTGACCTAAGTCTTTGGTCTTTGACCCTTCAGGTACTAAACTCTACTCCAAGCCACAATGACCCTGAGGAAATTTTCTGTTCTAGAAGCGCCGAGGCCAGACACTCTATTTCTGCCATTCAAGGGCAGCACCGCATATAATCTGTATCTGCGCCCAAAAGAACCCAATTGCTGCTGAACTGTCCGCCACGTTCTCACCAAAGAAATTGAGGGTTCACTGCCTACAACTGTACAGTACAAAAGCTAGGACCCTTTTGGTGTTCCCTGGGACATTGCTTGCACTGCACCTCCGTATTTCGGGGCGGATGCCGCTGGTGGCGGCTCTAGTACATCGCCACTAATTTCAACGGCTGCACGATGATGGAATTGCTGTAAGCTTAGCTTCAACCTCACCAGCTCTTTGTAGACAATATCCACAAAGCATAGCACCTTAGGTATTCCTTCCAACTCCCAACTAACATCTTTTCAATTCTCGTATCATCGAACTTCCAGGGTTGAGCTCGGTGGACTTCTGCATATAGCCGAAACTGGACATGTTCCCCCTTGTAAGTTGCTGCGAGTATGCGACGCACCGCTCAAATACGTGCATTTAATCTCAACCATTCCAAGCTGGTCCCTTGATAAAAGTCCCATTGGAATTGTTTCCTACCTACTAGAAAAAAACTACCCCTTTGCCCTTCCATCATGACACGTCGCAGGTCCCCTTTTTCGTCCCGTCCTTGAGCTACATATTATAAAGACATTCAAATCTCCCCAGGCCATACCAGATGCCAGTCTCTCAAAAGCTGTAAAGATGTGACGTAGACTTTCTTAGCTAGTAGGTAGTCTTGCAGATCAGATTGGGTGCTACTCGGACATGGAACATGGCGCACCGAGACATCTGTGAGATCGGGACAAAGACACGCGAGACAAATACACACAGTAAACCAACCATCCATGCCAGTGTGTCTCACTTTCAACATACATGCTACAGAAAGAGGAAATCAGAAAAAAAGGAGCAGTGTTTCTGTAGCCCCTTGTGTCTTCCCCAGATCTCAGCACCTCTGCAATGCCGGGCAGGATCTGCATTAGCTTGACTCGACTTGGTTTAAGCCTTCTATCAGCTTGATTTATATGCATCGCACGCGCTCACTTGCATGCACCACGTGAGCCATAGGTGCATTATTATTATTTTCCTTCTCTCGAAAACCAACTAAGGTATCGTTTACGCCGCCGCTCCGTGCTGCCATCGTACTGTCAGGGGGGGGGGGGGGGGGGGGGGGGGGGGGGGGGGGGGGGGGGGGGGGGGGGGGGGGGGCCGGG